>KZ070593.1:87287-121869 GCA_002091845.1 Anopheles cracens
GCTCTTTTTTCTTCATTCTGAATCATTGGATGAAACGGCCCGGGAAGGTAGTTCCTTTGCTGAAACTGTGAAAGTCGATATCGACTGATACGCGCTAGGTTTTTATAGTGTGTTTCTATGAAGTAATGGTGTGCGTGGTGACGAATACCTTAGTAGTTCTAGTTTACGTGTAGAGGAACCGTCACCTTTTGTCTTGTTGTTTTTGGGAGTTGAAGATTTCAGCCGATTTTGTTCATTTTGTTTTTTCTTTCTATTGCAGCTAACAGTCAGATTGGTCAGATTGGTGTGATAATAATCTCACACGCAAAACAAATGAGAAAAAATACAGAAAATAATTCCTCTACATTATCGTTACATTCACCTGCACAAGCTGAACATAACACTTGCTTAAATATGTGTTGTCATGCAAAAAAGCGCTGCTTCTCATTTGAAAGCTACCGTACGTGCTATGTTTGAATTTTTCCACTTCATCAACATGAGGATGGATTACATCCTGACCTCAAACCGAATCGTAATTATTTTACACGACGGCTTAAACTGCCGTGGCTATACTGGCTGCAGAGCGAGAGCGCAGCAAAGCCTCACTGTAACGCCGAAAGAGGCACGCCGATCGCATCACAGGATGTATTGCCTTCCATCAGCTTGTCCCTCCGCTGCGATAGGCACCGTAAACCGTGTCCACGTCCAACCGATGGCTCCGAGTACGGACACGGCATGGCAGCTGCCGAGCGCGTTGCGGACCGTGTTTCAGTTTCACCGCTGCTGGTGAACATTTGTTTCAATTTCCGGCTCACGGCTCCGGGATCGACTTCCGTTTCGAAAAGGATCAGGAGGTCAGTTAATTGCCCCGCGCGTAAATTCTCCGGCAAACATCCCATCTGATTGCGTATTCGCAGTGCGTTCGCCAGCGCGGTACGCTACACTGACTCTTCAAACAATATCCTTACGGAACGAATCGAACAAATTGCTGGTCATTTCCATAGCCGCCAGCAACGAGGAAGTCGAGCAGCGATATTGTAAAAGCATGACGCATTCGAACAGGCAGGTGAACGGATAGTTTACGTAAATGTTGTTTGCCTTACCTCATGGGAATGTGTATTACACGTGGATGTTTTCATACCGATCAAATAATAAAATACAACATGTTAATGAGAATGAAGATTAATAAAAGACGTGGACTGTCATTGACAAACTATTATAGAAAGAATAGCTAAATTGCATAGCAAACTAACATTATGTGAAACACATTATGGTAATCTACTCTACAGTAATATAAACTTGAACAACGACTTAAACACTGTCCATTACATGTAACCGTTGCCACTGTGCTAAACTCCTCCGGCGAACACAGTCCGCTCACATGAATTATCCCTAAACTCCGTTCGAATAAATTGTGCACCGATAGAAGCGCAACGCTCACAAGGATCCCCGTGCCCCGGTGCGCTTTTGCAACAGTTGCTCAACAACTTCTTTGGTTTTTGAACATGCTTGCTTATGGAATCATGTTGCGTGACTAATTTATCTCTAATTAAATTAAAGTTGTGCAATAAATTATGCCATCATGTAGTTTCGTCCCATTAATTTCTATTTAAGCCACCCCCGGTCCGCTTCCCCCTGGCGCCACCCCCGCCATCTATCAAAAAGGTTTCAGCCGCGCCGCTGTTTCAAGTGTCTCGCAAATTTCCGTACAATTCCCGAACCCCACCACGAGAGCTTTCCGCCGCTGTTCTCGAGCGGGACTTTCATTTGCCGACGCTAGGCCAAGCCCGCCCGACACGGTGGATGTCGTTGCGCCTGTGTCGGCGTGCTTGGAGGCGGTTGGAAAACAGGGCCACCTATCTTCGGGAGTAACGCAACATACACGACGTAGCAGGAGTACAAATGAAAATTAATAACCTGCTCTGCAGCGAGGCTCCGGCTTGCACTGGCTCCTGGTTGTGGCCGGAGGCTTCGTTACAATACACATGCGCAACTGTACGACCGCAGATAACGAGAAAGACACTACCGTTCTGCTGAGGAAACCGGTTCTTGGCGAAGTCCCTGGCTAACTTCTTAAGCAGGGTTTCATGTGTTTAGTGCTTACGTTGGTTGCGATCTTCAAACGCGAATGAGAATTGCCACTTACACAGCGGGAATGAATTCAAGCGCATTACGACACGGAGGCCTGCACCGAAATCACCGATGCAGCGGATGTACCGGTGAAGATAATTACTTGGAAATAACAAGATTATATTTCCGAAACAGCGTTTTCCACACTAGGTTTTATTTGCTCGGTCGTGCAGAGATTTTTCTCATATTTTGTTGTTTAAAAATATTGTTTTCACATGAGTAACATTGTGTTTTGTTGTTTATTCGTTATGTTTTTCCCTTCATCAATCATTTAGGCTGTGTTTATCACACGAAATGTAAGCCATGCTCCCATTATACCCATGTTATCGCTACTCAATTTGTGTCAAGCATGAGCGTAAATAACGGCGGCAAAACTTTTCGACAACAACTTCGCACTCAATTCGCTGCTTGCGTACAGTTTCTTTCCATTAGGTAATATCAAACTTGATGGGTTAACCCAGCTGTCTGCCATCGGTTCTCGCTCAATTGAATACCACCCCCACCTGCCATCATCCCTACCGCAAACCCTCTTCATCGCAGAAGCTGGGAATGCGTATCCCAAAACTTGCCGACAGCAGAAAAAAAGCCTCACAAGTCATCATTACGTCCAATTATGCGTCCCATGTTTTGTTGTTTCGGTGCGATGGCCCACTCCCACACCTTCTCCCTTTCGTTACCCATCACGGGCAGACGCTTTCCGGCAGCGTATGCGTCCAAACAGTCGAAATTATCCAGCGAGGGAAATTACGAAGCGATATAAATCGCATCATCGAAGTTTCTCAGTTTTGCACCGATAAGTAGTGGTGGTACCCGGTGGCAGCGGTGGGAATACGGGCAACCGGTACCAAGCGCGCACAAACCCAGCCACGCAGCAGAACAAGCGAAACAAGCACACGGCACTCGTTCGAGCAACTTTGGCCGTAAATCTAAACGACACAAACGGAACGATCAGAATTTTGGGACAATTAAGAAACTGATTGCCGCTGGCTTCTGTCTGCTGTAGTTGGAGCGTGAGAAATTCAATTTTCCGAATATTGCTTATGCATAAGCTATTCGTTTTCCTCGCTCTTCTGTACCGGTACAGCAATGGCGATTTTCTTCTGGCATGTTGGAAATGTAATTGGATGCAATTAAGAATGTTACTGAAAGAAAAAGATAAATGTCATGTTCTAGGCTTTAAAAACAGCTTCAAACATAGCAAAAGCGTAAACGAACCTTGAGTTTTTGGCTCAAACAGAACGTCATACACATTGCTGAAGCAAATGACAATGTTCGAAACGTGTCACCTACTAATTTAATTCCTTATCTGCTTCGCTCTTCTAATCAATAAAGTTTTGAGATCGTACAACAACGGGGCGCTGTTTGCATTTAGCTGCCCCGATGACTCGTTTGCTCGTCGAGCCATCTATACCATCCACTCGCGCGGTCTGCAATTGGCTGCAAAGGCAGACCACAGCGCCAGAGAGCCACAGCCAAGTCAACAATCCATCATCGGCGTCATGTGTCACTGTCGCTTCGCATCTGCGTTCGTCTGCGGTTCTGTGGCTCTGGTCTGTCATAAGTCGGTAATTTGCTTAACTTTTGCGCGCCCGTTTGATGGATGAGGCGCTGTGTAGAGTTATCGTTCCTGTGTCGTTTTCGCAGGAAAGTCGCGTAAATATACTTCTAATGTCACACCATCATGCGGGTTTGGGTTGCGTGGATCAATTGAAGTCAACAGAAAACTGTTTTTTTTCTCGTAATAGCTCTTGTTGCAATTATTCCGGTTAAATTTGGCTTTCCTACACTTGATCCAACCCGTCACTAGATAATCATTCTAGCGATGTTCTATGAAGCGATGCGAGTGAACTAGAATTTTATTTTTATATTATAAAACATTTCAATCAGATAAAATCGCTTCGTACTTACATTCATTTCATTCCCTTGCCATCTTGTGAATTAGGTTCTCCATTGCTGAGAAGGGAAACCTAAAAGATAGCCAAAGGTAATCAATGTTTGATGTGGGATAAAGAAATAGTAAAAGATACGAACCAAACAACCTGTGTCGGTTCGTGTTTGTAATTGTGCTTCACCACTCTCCACACTTTGTTCTGCAGCCATCTCGGTCAAAAAAAAACGTCGTTTGATGGAAATGGTCTAAAATTAATTCAATTTTCTTAACTTTTCTCATTCCATCATCAGCTGCCAGATAAGCGCGAAACAACGCTAGAAATGGAAATTATGACCTACGGAACGGTTGACAAGCCAACCGGCGGAACTCTAGATGGCCGGCTCTACCACCGTAATCGGAACGATCAGAATTTTGGGACAATTAAGAAACTGATTGCCGCTGGCTTCTGTCTGCTGTAGTTGGAGCGTGAGAAATTCAATTTTCCGAATATTGCTTATGCATAAGCTATTCGTTTTCCTCGCTCTTCTGTACCGGTACAGCAATGGCGATTTTCTTCTGGCATGTTGGAAATGTAATTGGATGCAATTAAGAATGTTACTGAAAGAAAAAGATAAATGTCATGTTCTAGGCTTTAAAAACAGCTTCAAACATAGCAAAAGCGTAAACGAACCTTGAGTTTTTGGCTCAAACAGAACGTCATACACATTGCTGAAGCAAATGACAATGTTCGAAACGTGTCACCTACTAATTTAATTCCTTATCTGCTTCGCTCTTCTAATCAATAAAGTTTTGAGATCGTACAACAACGGGGCGCTGTTTGCATTTAGCTGCCCCGATGACTCGTTTGCTCGTCGAGCCATCTATACCATCCACTCGCGCGGTCTGCAATTGGCTGCAAAGGCAGACCACAGCGCCAGAGAGCCACAGCCAAGTCAACAATCCATCATCGGCGTCATGTGTCACTGTCGCTTCGCATCTGCGTTCGTCTGCGGTTCTGTGGCTCTGGTCTGTCATAAGTCGGTAATTTGCTTAACTTTTGCGCGCCCGTTTGATGGATGAGGCGCTGTGTAGAGTTATCGTTCCTGTGTCGTTTTCGCAGGAAAGTCGCGTAAATATACTTCTAATGTCACACCATCATGCGGGTTTGGGTTGCGTGGATCAATTGAAGTCAACAGAAAACTGTTTTTTTTTCTCGTAAAGCTCTTGTTGCAATTATTCCGGTTAAATTTGGCTTTCCTACACTTGATCCAACCCGTCACTAGATAATCATTCTAGCGATGTTCTATGAAGCGATGCGAGTGAACTAGAATTTTATTTTTATATTATAAAACATTTCAATCAGATAAAATCGCTTCGTACTTACATTCATTTCATTCCCTTGCCATCTTGTGAATTAGGTTCTCCATTGCTGAGAAGGGAAACCTAAAAGATAGCCAAAGGTAATCAATGTTTGATGTGGGATAAAGAAATAGTAAAAGAGACAGCGTGTCATAAATCATTTACAAATTTCAATCGCAACCACCGGCTTCTCCAGCCGATCATGAATAATTTAGCATACTCGAGCTCAGACAGGACTACGTGCCGGGCCCAAGAAAGGCAGAATGTAGTTTCGTCCCATTAATTTCTATTTAAGCCACCCCCGGTCCGCTTCCCCCTGGCGCCACCCCCGCCATCTATCAAAAAGGTTTCAGCCGCGCCGCTGTTTCAAGTGTCTCGCAAATTTCCGTACAATTCCCGAACCCCACCACGAGAGCTTTCCGCCGCTGTTCTCGAGCGGGACTTTCATTTGCCGACGCTAGGCCAAGCCCGCCCGACACGGTGGATGTCGTTGCGCCTGTGTCGGCGTGCTTGGAGGCGGTTGGAAAACAGGGCCACCTATCTTCGGGAGTAACGCAACATACACGACGTAGCAGGAGTACAAATGAAAATTAATAACCTGCTCTGCAGCGAGGCTCCGGCTTGCACTGGCTCCTGGTTGTGGCCGGAGGCTTCGTTACAATACACATGCGCAACTGTACGACCGCAGATAACGAGAAAGACACTACCGTTCTGCTGAGGAAACCGGTTCTTGGCGAAGTCCCTGGCTAACTTCTTAAGCAGGGTTTCATGTGTTTAGTGCTTACGTTGGTTGCGATCTTCAAACGCGAATGAGAATTGCCACTTACACAGCGGGAATGAATTCAAGCGCATTACGACACGGAGGCCTGCACCGAAATCACCGATGCAGCGGATGTACCGGTGAAGATAATTACTTGGAAATAACAAGATTATATTTCCGAAACAGCGTTTTCCACACTAGGTTTTATTTGCTCGGTCGTGCAGAGATTTTTCTCATATTTTGTTGTTTAAAAATATTGTTTTCACATGAGTAACATTGTGTTTTGTTGTTTATTCGTTATGTTTTTCCCTTCATCAATCATTTAGGCTGTGTTTATCACACGAAATGTAAGCCATGCTCCCATTATACCCATGTTATCGCTACTCAATTTGTGTCAAGCATGAGCGTAAATAACGGCGGCAAAACTTTTCGACAACAACTTCGCACTCAATTCGCTGCTTGCGTACAGTTTCTTTCCATTAGGTAATATCAAACTTGATGGGTTAACCCAGCTGTCTGCCATCGGTTCTCGCTCAATTGAATACCACCCCCACCTGCCATCATCCCTACCGCAAACCCTCTTCATCGCAGAAGCTGGGAATGCGTATCCCAAAACTTGCCGACAGCAGAAAAAAAGCCTCACAAGTCATCATTACGTCCAATTATGCGTCCCATGTTTTGTTGTTTCGGTGCGATGGCCCACTCCCACACCTTCTCCCTTTCGTTAGCCATCACGGTCAGACGCTTTCCGGCAGCGTATGCGTCCAAACAGTCGAAATTATCCAGCGAGGGAAATTACGAAGCGATATAAATCGCATCATCGAAGTTTCTCAGTTTTGCACCGATAAGTAGTGGTGGTACCCGGTGGCAGCGGTGGGAATACGGGCAACCGGTACCAAGCGCGCACAAACCCAGCCACGCAGCAGAACAAGCGAAACAAGCACACGGCACTCGTTCGAGCAACTTTGGCCGTAAATCTAAACGACACAAAAAAGCTATACACTGTGGGACGTAAAAATAAATCTAGATTAGCTGAGCGGTGGCGGTGAGCGTTGGACGATGGGAGGTGCTCGATGGGAGTCACCGGCACCGAACCGGTGCCGAACGATAGAATTCCATCACAAGTTTGATAATGCACAGTGATCTGGAGCTGCCGGTCCCGAGCACAGGTCACTAATTTAATCGATAAATCACCAGAAATCGTTAACCGATGACATGCCGGAGAAAGTTGTTCTTTAATGATTAAAACGGTTCGAATGGTGATTCAATTCGAATTGGGTTTGATTTTGTATTGGCTCACAGTATTGATTTGTTGGAAAAAATATGTATCCTTCTCTGAAATGAAGATTGAAATTGAATATCCTTTTTTTACATACTGAAATACTTTTTTATTGTTCTGAAACTATTTCGTGAACCATAGAATAGTAAACCTCCGTATAAAAGCGTTTAAAAACAACAAAACATACTAAAACACATCACAAAATGGGTGGACGTTTCTTTAACATTCTTTTTGAAAGCTGAAAAACGCTTGAAAACGCTTGAACTTTATATTTTTGTCAGGGGCAAGTCCACTAGCCGATCTTTAATACTTTTTGAAAGCTGAAAAACGCTTGAAAACGCTTGAACTTTATATTTTTGTCAGGGGCAAGTCCACTAGCCGATCTTTAATTTAATTGTATTGTTCTAATGAAATGTCGACACATTTGTGGCTAAACATATTCGCGAGCTTAAGACTAGTCTAACATATTCTAACCTAAAGCTAAGAAACCTAAGAAATACAAAGGAGAAACATTAAAAAGTAAATCATCGTTGAGTTCTGTGTTGAAGTACTCCTCGCTGCTAATTTTTTGGATTAGTTATGTTTTAAATCTCTGTTTCATAGCATCAATTACATAAGTGCTATTACGTTATGCAAAATCATGATTCTCAAAGCAATAAAAACCACGTCAATGGACATTCCTACAAGTATTGGAAGCAAAGTTTCAAAAAGAGCAGTAATTGAGGTAAAAAGCAATGAAAGCCATGCTCCATGCTCTTGTCACACTGCTGAATAAATGATACGTTTCTTCCAACAGCCATAGCAAAAGCCAGTGAAACAAATACAGTTCATTAACTTTACCACTCGTTGCCTACAACAGGGTAGCTTTCTAAATGCACATGCTCTTGTTCGCTGTAAAGCAGCAACCATGCTGTGCGATTCGGTTACGATCAATTGCAAAGACAGCAAGCAGCGAACTGCATCTATCGATCCAATGGAAATCGATTAATTTTAATGTGATCAATTATTCTTTTGATTGTTGGATTCTGTTCTCGCTTGAAAGTTGTCTGTTTGTGTGTTAACGCAACTAATGGTTTTGCTGTACAAAGCATTCATTTTCTTCTTCTCGTTTCTATTTAACTGGATGAGCAACATCATTCTCAAGCCCAAGCTCTCAAGCAACGTAACGTTTATGGTACAACGTTTAAAGGACTTGCACGGTATGAGCATGAGAAAAACATTGAAACAAAATGCAAAGCAGCATAAACATTTCTCTCGAACACCGCACCGTACACCAACATACATATTCCCACCCTATAAACGAAATATCGAGCGCGAAAACTCGCGCAGGTGGCAGGTGGTGTGAAATTTATCTCCAAATGGTGCAATATGCACCCGTGATGGTACCGTCCTGCAGTAATTATTTATCTAAGCGCTGCGCATCGTGCAGAGCGGGGGAAAACGGTGATGAAATGCATTGAAATGGGCCGCATGCAGGCTGCGATGCGCGAAGCGAACACGGCGGGCTGAGTAGCGAAAGCGATAATATGCTGTTTTATTATTTCAATACAGCAATACCGCGTGAAGTGCACTCCCCCGAAAGGACGCTTTATGAATAAATCGTTTTTCAACAGCGAACCCGGCGAGTATGTGTTGGGTGCGGCGGTGCGCCGGAGTGACAGCCCGGTTGACAGGGATGGGAGTCGGTCGGTCGCTCTAACATAGATCGATGAATGCCTTTTAAATGCCCGAGTGCTTAAAATGATAGCACCGGAGCATTTAGCACTCGAACGAACAGCACTGCAAGATCAATTGAGGCGTTCAATCAACGGGTGCTAAATAGACGCAATTCGTACGATCCGTTGCGTTTTGCATGCCGGAAAGCGCCGAGAGAATCGTTCTGACTAAGTTCAATGGCATGAAAATAATTAAATTCTATTTCATGAAAGTACAAAGATGATTTGTGATATCGGGAGAAGATATGCAGGACTACGCTGAATGTATGAAGTTTGCCTGGTGTTTATTCTAAAATGGTTCGATAGTAAACCTTACAAACTGCAACAATTTTGCACAATATGCCATTTTGCATGCGCTCATGAAACAATGACAGCAGTGTGTCTCCATCCTTCGCATTGGCATTCATTCTAACCGAAGCAATTTCATTTGACATTTCATTCCAATAATGTTATCGTTAGTACAGCTATCTTTCCCTCCGTACGTTACCATCGCTCGTGGTACGGAATACACTGCACCGAAGATATTGTTTATTAATTTACTTTCTGCTTCATTCCATACCACTGCTTCCCTCGCATTCCTCAAAATTGCTTTCTTGATTGGTTTCCCGGTAACAAAACTTCCATTAGTGCCAGATCGCATGCCACCCGGGAGCGTCAATTCGTTCCCTTTCTGGGCAGGGGGAAATGCACCGAAGATATTGTTTATTAATTTACTTTCTGCTTCATTCCATACCACTGCTTCCCTCGCATTCCTCAAAATTGCTTTCTTGATTGGTTTCCCGGTAACAAAACTTCCATTAGTGCCAGATCGCATGCCACCCGGGAGCGTCAATTCGTTCCCTTTCTGGGCAGGGGGAATAAATTATGCCATCATGTAGTTTCGTCCCATTAATTTCTATTTAAGCCACCCCCGGTCCGCTTCCCCCTGGCGCCACCCCCGCCATCTATCAAAAAGGTTTCAGCCGCGCCGCTGTTTCAAGTGTCTCGCAAATTTCCGTACAATTCCCGAACCCCACCACGAGAGCTTTCCGCCGCTGTTCTCGAGCGGGACTTTCATTTGCCGACGCTAGGCCAAGCCCGCCCGACACGGTGGATGTCGTTGCGCCTGTGTCGGCGTGCTTGGAGGCGGTTGGAAAACAGGGCCACCTATCTTCGGGAGTAACGCAACATACACGACGTAGCAGGAGTACAAATGAAAATTAATAACCTGCTCTGCAGCGAGGCTCCGGCTTGCACTGGCTCCTGGTTGTGGCCGGAGGCTTCGTTACAATACACATGCGCAACTGTACGACCGCAGATAACGAGAAAGACACTACCGTTCTGCTGAGGAAACCGGTTCTTGGCGAAGTCCCTGGCTAACTTCTTAAGCAGGGTTTCATGTGTTTAGTGCTTACGTTGGTTGCGATCTTCAAACGCGAATGAGAATTGCCACTTACACAGCGGGAATGAATTCAAGCGCATTACGACACGGAGGCCTGCACCGAAATCACCGATGCAGCGGATGTACCGGTGAAGATAATTACTTGGAAATAACAAGATTATATTTCCGAAACAGCGTTTTCCACACTAGGTTTTATTTGCTCGGTCGTGCAGAGATTTTTCTCATATTTTGTTGTTTAAAAATATTGTTTTCACATGAGTAACATTGTGTTTTGTTGTTTATTCGTTATGTTTTTCCCTTCATCAATCATTTAGGCTGTGTTTATCACACGAAATGTAAGCCATGCTCCCATTATACCCATGTTATCGCTACTCAATTTGTGTCAAGCATGAGCGTAAATAACGGCGGCAAAACTTTTCGACAACAACTTCGCACTCAATTCGCTGCTTGCGTACAGTTTCTTTCCATTAGGTAATATCAAACTTGATGGGTTAACCCAGCTGTCTGCCATCGGTTCTCGCTCAATTGAATACCACCCCCACCTGCCATCATCCCTACCGCAAACCCTCTTCATCGCAGAAGCTGGGAATGCGTATCCCAAAACTTGCCGACAGCAGAAAAAAAGCCTCACAAGTCATCATTACGTCCAATTATGCGTCCCATGTTTTGTTGTTTCGGTGCGATGGCCCACTCCCACACCTTCTCCCTTTCGTTAGCCATCACGGTCAGACGCTTTCCGGCAGCGTATGCGTCCAAACAGTCGAAATTATCCAGCGAGGGAAATTACGAAGCGATATAAATCGCATCATCGAAGTTTCTCAGTTTTGCACCGATAAGTAGTGGTGGTACCCGGTGGCAGCGGTGGGAATACGGGCAACCGGTACCAAGCGCGCACAAACCCAGCCACGCAGCAGAACAAGCGAAACAAGCACACGGCACTCGTTCGAGCAACTTTGGCCGTAAATCTAAACGACACAAAAAAGCTATACACTGTGGGACGTAAAAATAAATCTAGATTAGCTGAGCGGTGGCGGTGAGCGTTGGACGAAGGGAGGTGCTCGATGGGAGTCACCGGCACCGAACCGGTGCCGAACGATAGAATTCCATCACAAGTTTGATAATGCACAGTGATCTGGAGCTGCCGGTCCCGAGCACAGGTCACTAATTTAATCGATAAATCACCAGAAATCGTTAACCGATGACATGCCGGAGAAAGTTGTTCTTTAATGATTAAAACGGTTCGAATGGTGATTCAATTCGAATTGGGTTTGATTTTGTATTGGCTCACAGTATTGATTTGTTGGAAAAAATATGTATCCTTCTCTGAAATGAAGATTGAAATTGAATATCCTTTTTTTACATACTGAAATACTTTTTTATTGTTCTGAAACTATTTCGTGAACCATAGAATAGTAAACCTCCGTATAAAAGCGTTTAAAAACAACAAAACATACTAAAACACATCACAAAATGGGTGGACGTTTCTTTAACATTCTTTTTGAAAGCTGAAAAACGCTTGAAAACGCTTGAACTTTATATTTTTGTCAGGGGCAAGTCCACTAGCCGATCTTTAATTTAATTGTATTGTTCTAATGAAATGTCGACACATTTGTGGCTAAACATATTCGCGAGCTTAAGACTAGTCTAACATATTCTAACCTAAAGCTAAGAAACCTAAGAAATACAAAGGAGAAAAACTAAGAAGTAAATCATCGTTGAGTTCTGTGTTGAAGTACTCTTCGCTGCTAATATTTTGTATAAGTTTTGTTTCAATTGTCTGTTTCACAGCATCAATTACATAAGTGTTATTACGTTATGCAAAATCATGATTCTCAAAGCAATAAAAACCACGTCAATGGACATTCCTACAAGTATTGGAAGCAAAGCTTATAAAAAGGGCAGTAGTTAAGGTAAAAAGCAATGAAAGCCATGCTCCATGCTCTTGTCACACTGCTGAATAAATGATACGTTCCTTCCAACAGCCATAGCAAAAGCCAGTGAAACAAATACAGTTCATTAACTTTACCACTCGTTGCCTACAACAGGGTAGCTTTCTAAATGCACATGCTCTTGTTCGCTGTAAAGCAGCCACCATGCTGTGCGATTCGGTTACGATCAATTGCAAAGACAGCAAGCAGCGAACTGCATCTATCGATCCAATGGAAATCGATTAATTTTAATGTGATCAATTATTCTTTTGATTGTTGGATTCTGTTCTCGCTTGAAAGTTGCCTGTTTGTGTGTTAACGCAACTAATGGTTTTGCTGTACAAAGCATTCATTTTCTTCTTCTCGTTTCTTCTTAACTGGATGAGCAACATCATTCTCAAGCCCAAGCTCTCAAGCAACGTAACGTTTATGGTACAACGTTTAAAGGACTTGCACGGTATGAGCATGAGAAAAACATTGAAACAAAATGCAAAGCAGCATAAACATTTCTCTCGAACACCGTACCGAACACCAACATACATATTTCCACCCTATAAACGAAATACCGAGCGCGAAAACTCGCGCAGGTGGCAGGTGGTGTGAAATTTATCTCCAAATGGTGCAATATGCACCCGTGATGGTACCGTCCTGCAGCTTTTTGAAAGCTGAAAAACGCTTGAAAACGCTTGAACTTTATATTTTTGTCAGGGGCAAGTCCACTAGCCGATCTTTAATCTAATTTTATTGTTCTAATGAAATGTCTACACATTTGTGGCTAAACATATTCGCGAGCTTAAGACTAGTCTAACATATTCTAACCTAAAGCTAAGAAACCTAAGAAAAACAAAGGAGAAAAACTAAGAAGTAAATCATCGTTGAGTTCTGTGTTGAAGTACTCTTCGCTGCTAATATTTTGTATAAGTTTTGTTTCAATTGTCTGTTTCACAGCATCAATTACATAAGTGTTATTACGTTATGCAAAATCATGATTCTCAAAGCAATAAAAACCACGTCAATGGACATTCCTACAAGTATTGGAAGCAAAGCTTATAAAAAGGGCAGTAGTTAAGGTAAAAAGCAATGAAAGCCATGCTCCATGCTCTTGTCACACTGCTGAATAAATGATACGTTCCTTCCAACAGCCATAGCAAAAGCCAGTGAAACAAATACAGTTCATTAACTTTACCACTCGTTGCCTACAACAGGGTAGCTTATCCCGGTAACAAAACTTCCATTAGTGCCAGATCGCATGCCACCCGGGAGCGTCAATTCGTTCCCTTTCTGGGCAGGGGGAAAACGTTAAGTCAAAGAAGAATTTAATTGAATTCTTCCGTCCTCGGCCCTGCCACGTCGGGTGAATGTGATGGCTGGCGATTCGAACGAACCCGGTGCCTTCTAATGCCTTAAAAATAGCAAAACTTGCCCGTAACCGCAGCGCTCGGTCATTTTATTACAGGCGACCGGGTCAGTGATGCTGTGCATGCGATTCGATCGGTGATATGGTTGTCCGCTCCAGTAAGCGCTCCCGTTTGCTTGTTCCTGCTACGGAGGCTTTATGTCTTACATCTTATTTTATCGATGTCGTCGAATTTATGCTACTAGCACTGCACCTCGTTAACGAATTATTGCAACGGAGGCAGTTGCAATTGATTTTCTAGCGCTTATTTCGCTCCATGCAGTCGGTTTGGAGTAAAGGTGTAACTGCTGAATAAGTAATAATGCGCCTCACGTGAAGCACATTTATAGCTTCTGAGAAAACTCGAACTGTATCTATGCATTGCATGCTGAATACAGATTGTATTCCTTATTTTTTATTCTAAATGAAGCAGGATTATTCTTTTTAATAGATTTCAATTGAATTGCTTAAAATAGTTTTCATGAATGATAAGAAAATAGGCGAAACTACTTTACTCATGACAGATGAGATCAGATTAATTTGATGAATTGATTAATGTGATGATGATTGGGAACACACCCATATCCATTAAAGTGACACCTGCTCTCCAAAAAATATATTTGACAAGTGCTCTGTTCGATAACAAATATGTTTAATTTTGTAGGTGTTAGAATACAATCGAAATATTATGATTATTGTCATAAATGATATAAACTGCTGGCAATTTGTTTCTTTCTGTTTCTTGCATGTCGAATTGAAGAACACGAGCGACACAGCAGGGATAGCGAGGCTAGATCTACAACTTTCTGGCATTCAATTTGTACCTTGAATAATTGGCATTGCCTTTTATTGGCAAAAAATATGATCATGAGTAATCGTTTTTCTTTTGGTGAAATACGCTGTGAATTTTGTTTCCGTTGTGAAAACACAAGCCCTTATCGAACCTTATTCATTGACACCTTGCACGTTCTAAGGTTGGCATATATTATTTTTCATATGTTTGTTATTTCACTTAGCTTCTCTTAACTCAATCAAAGTACTCAAAAAAAGTTTTTTATTTTGAAATTATATTTTAAGATTTTGTTTATTCAGAAGTTTGACAACTTGTTTCTTGTTAATGTTTTCAAGTTTCTTAAACTTTTATGTTATTTATTGGTTATTTAATTTCTTTTCTCATTTACTTTTTTACTTTCATTGGTATACTGTTGCATATCTTATTGATAAAAAATATCGAACTAAAACCTTATACGGTTATAAACACACATCCCACAGAAATTAGGATTCATACGTGACAATTCAAAAACATGTTTCTGCAAGCTATAAATATAGTTTAACGGCACCATAGTTACGAGCCACATGTGTCTGAAAGTTGGTAACATATAGATGTAAAATCTGGCCAGCCCTCTCAAACATCCTTTTTCCGGCTTCACCAGGATCATCGTTTGTCTGCTGGGTGCGAAATGTGTTTTGCTGAAAATTCCAAAACACACAAACGATTAGCATACATGAGCTGAGTTTTAAGAACGTGGTTCATGTTCACATAAAATAGTATATCATAAAGAAATCATCAAAATGAATTTCCCGCTTGAGAGATTCGTTCACAAGGCGATACCTAAGCTACACTCTTCAGTAGGTTTATCTTCTCGTGCGTATGGTGTACCACTGGGGCTTTAATAGTTTGTCTGTTTGACGACCAAAAATCGTACCAGATAGCAGACGGATGTGAAACATAAGCGTACGCCACAATCTCCTCCCCTTGATCTTAGCTAGCCAATGTTTGCGCAGCGGGCCACACCGTTGTACCCATTCTGATTAAAATGGGTGTGAGAATTTGTCTCAATTTCACGCATTGCTACGGGCAGATGGGCTCCGTTGCCGTGCACAAGCTACGATGCAGATACTGGCTCGGCGTTTCGAACCGAGTGCGCTTGGAAAGGGCGCTGTGAGACCTACTGCATCATCAACTGTCAAAGCAGAAGGTGCAGGAATTTGTTTTCATTTCCGCACAACATGGGAAACATGCCGCCGCTGCTGCCGCTGCTGCTGCTGTTTGTCTTCCTCGGTGTTTGTGCCCGATCTCGTACCGAATGCACCTTGGCAATTTGGACCGATGCAACACTGTTGGGTGGTTGGCGGCTGATGACGGTGGCCGGGCCACTCCGAAACATCTTTCCAAGCAGGCATATTGTCATACGGCACATGTTACTACGCGCTTTACTGGCACGGATTAGCTTCGGCCCTAAAAGTCGTACCGCATATGCCGGCGGTTTGCACCGTACCCACCAATCCGTGGCAGCGGCGTGCGCTTCGAGTCTCCCGGGGGGTGGCACATTCGTGTGATTCATGAAAATGCGTCCGACTGACCACAGCGATTCGCGGATTGTTCCCGAATGTGCGCACCGACGGGACGCCAGATTGAACGAAAACGCGTCGCAACACGGCCGAAACATGACGGGTGCAATCGACGACCACTCTGGGCTGTCTTTTCGCCCGCCCATGCAGGCCCAACACCCAGCAACCGGAGCATTGTAGATCAAATGGCGAAATCTCGAAACACATGAAACACCGTTGCATTCTTGGCCCACCAACGGCCGTTCCAGTCCGGCCAGGGGAGTTGTTTTGATGCAATGCTGCGAAACCGGTAGCGGGAGTTGTGGAATAAAACGGATAGTTTGTTTAGGTGCCCGGCCGCGTGTGGCACATGACATGGCTGCGTTCGGCCCGGACACCTAACGAGGTACGCTAGAGCTAACCGAATAATTAGCAGCGCAGCCGCAAATGACTCCGCAAAGGTACAAAGTTTTCGGTTCCATCGGGCATTTCTTCCGGGTGGCGGCTCCCGGCCCGGTGACTTGGCGAACTGATGGTGATTATGCGATGACGCCGGACGCTGGTGTGATGATCATGAGTACGACCGGCGTCTCACGTGTGCCATTTTTTGTTTTGAAACCTCCAAAAGCCGTTAGCAGGCCCCGATAGGGGGAAGGAACACCGACCCGACCAATAAGACCTGCTGCTGGAGCCACGAATGGGTCATTCGCTACGCTGCGGAGCTTAATGGTTCTGGCGAAATTTAGTCGGGCGGGCGTGAAATATGAGGTCCCAGATCGCCATATCTCGAATCGAATTGCGCTGACATGACGGGCTTTGTAGTGCCCGCGCTGCTTACCGGTGTGTGCAGCATCCGGTGGGGTTTGGAAAATGTACCGCAAGAGTTCCCGGTATCCAGGGAGACTGATGCTCGTTTCGGTTGGCTTGAGTCATGGCGGCTAGTTCGATGGTTTTTGGGTCGATTTTTGAAAAGTGCAAAAACAAACTTTTATCGTGTGTTCCTTAGGGAGATTTTGTTTTATTTCTCATGCAAGGCTTCAAAACTGTGAAGAAAGTTCTTGTTAGTGGAAACGGAAGTTGCATCTTGTTTTCCTTCAGTTTCTTTTCATTTTCCGGAAAGCACTTCAACTATCAGAAATGTGTCTAGTCACTTGCTCCAGTATTCTCTTTGATTTCCGTAGTTGAGACATGATTTATTAACTAATACATGAAGGATGCATACATTTTGTGTCGTTTATTTTCTGTGAAAATTTTTCAACAGTATGATAGCTCCAGAGTTCGTATTGTTGTGTCCATCCTGTTCTATCCAAGTACTCGCGAGAAGAAGTATGTCCAGTGTGAGCACCCGATAAAGTGCATGGACATAAGTGTGCACGTGTATTGATAGATTAAATTTCATGCAAAACTGCACATAAAGCATTTTAAGTTTTGAACAAACACATAAAGCATAAATAAAACAGGTGGACGAGCGTGTTGCGTCATGTTTATCAATTTTTGCCATGCCTCTCGCCCCACTTTCGCCTCCATGGTTTCCCTTCCCGTATTTCCATCGCCAGGAAATAGAACTCCGGGAAGCGAAACCGGCACGAGTAAAGCGCTGTACAAATATATGCACAAGCCGCTTATTTCATATTTATTCACCGGGGACAGTCTGAGTGACTGACTGCCCGTTCGGCCCAGCTGGCGCCCGGCATGACGCATCGAAGCAAACCGCGCCCGAACCTCGACAACCAGACCGATGTGGCTCGCCGGTACGAAATGTGGCTTGTTTTTGGAGATGGAATAAAAAATGGGCAAATGAGTGCTGAAATCGAGCCGGTATTGAAAATGGTACTGCTTTGACATCACATATTATTCGTACAAGTTGGTGGAAACGAGCATCAATCTTGATTGTGCAGATGGAACATTAGCACGTTTTACTCACCTGATCCTGAAAAAAAAGAACTTTTAATAAAACATTGAGCTGAATGTGTAGAATAAAAGCCTTTCCGCGACAATTCAGGAGGTGGTTTCATCTTTCAATTAGCTTGCCCGGTTTATTGACCCGAACACCTTGCATTGGAAACTTGCTTGCCCGTTGAGTGCTTTCCAGCGTAAACCATTAAACCATTTCTTACGCTGCTGTTCCTTCGCTTCCCTGTCATCTCATGGCAAAGTTTCGAACGTGAACTTACCTTTCAGCGCAAATATCAGCAAATATGAAAGCTCCTGTTCGACTGGCACGCTTTTCCCACGGTTACAGTTTTTTTGTTGTTGTTCGTCTTGCTTTCCTCTCCACTCAACTGTCGGGCGAAACTTTTAAAAGTACAAAGTTAGGTAGATAAACATCACTTTTGTCAGTGTCGACAAGGCGGCGCGTGTTGCGTCGGTGCTCGGAAAATGACGGTGACACAACACCTACCAGCTGACACCGGCACCGTGGATACCGGCTCTGGCTGCCGTGTCAGTACATCGCCTGCAGCAATTACCGGCGGCGGGTCTCAACCCCTGTCTTTTTTTTTTGTTCTCGGCTTCGGTCTCGTTCTGTGACTTACGTCGAAGATGAAAGCGCAGTTAATCTTGCTCACGGCGCGCTGGACACCGCGGTGGTGTTGTCGACACGGGGTTGCCGGAAAAGTTGCCAACAAAGTATGCTCCCACTCCCCTGCACCGGAAACGTGCTTAGCGTTTAGTGTAAAATGAGAAAATAATTGCTTTTCGGTGTTATTTGTGTCGAAAAAATTATTTAACTATACGTCATTAAAAAGGTCCCGGTGCGCCCGCCGTTAACAGCAGCCCCGTGGTGCCGTGAGGTGGAACATAATGAAACTTTGACGCAAACGTCTTCATTATCTCTTTTCCATAACGAGAAACAAAGTCTGCTGCCGAGGCTGATGTGACTTTTTAGCTTTCCGTCGTTCGCTTCGGGAGCACGAGATGGCGGGAAGCGATGCGGAAAAGTTTCCAGCACAGGGAAGTGTTTTTTTGTTGTTGAGGAAAGCTTATTGAAGAAACAGCATTGATTCCAGGGAGAATTGACATTGCCAAACCACAGCCTGGTTTTTATTTGTGCGCTGTTCAACAGAATCTCTTTATTTCTCTGAATTTCCATTTTGCGGATGCTCGTTCCAGGGATACATCTATTCGGTTTTAGTTGCGCCATTGCAGGCTTTTGGTTTTTGTTCTTGGAATCATTTCAGCATGAATATCGAGAGTGAAACAAAACTCCTCTCGGAAGGCACTCGTAGCTCCGTATCTAAGTTTCAGTGCCAAAAAGTTGTTGCTAACTGGTGCAAATTTGTAACAGTCTTGCAGCCCGGTGCATGTTACGAATGGGATTACAAACCTCACACATCCTGCCACACGGTTGGTATCGTGCAACAGACAAAAAAAACCCTCTAACCCAAATTGCAGCCTGTTCGTTTGGCAACCGTTCACGGAATCCATCCAAATCCATCAATAGCGCGATAGTAACGACCGTCGGTGGATTCGGTGGTTTTCGCATCCGGGAAATCTGCATCCGAAAGCTGCTGGCAAACAGCCAGCCCGACGACGCCTACCGCACACGCGAACGTTTCAATCCCACCTCCCATCCCTGAAACACATGCAATTCCGAATGAAGATTGACACATAAATTTTCCTTCCAAAACTAACTGTCAGACGCTGGTGGCTGAAGGTTTTCGCTGAGAGAGGGGGGTGTTCTACCACACTACCAGCGCGGTTAGACGGTTGCGGTTACTCCAACGGGAACATCCGAAAGGGTAGCTTTTAGTCGTCTGTCAAAGCAGGTGACGTTTAACATATTTATTTGCAGCAAATGCTGGTGCAATCACTCTTCTGCTGGGTGCTACGGCTGGGAAAACATGCAAGAAACACATGTGCGCCAGCTGTGTGTCTGTGTGTGCCGCTGTGAGTGTTTAGCTGCATTGAGAGTGATTTTCGAAGTCATCGGCAAGCTGACGTGTGAAGATTGTATCTACCGTGAACGGCCGTGATGGATTTCATTTTCCGCGAAACTAAATTCAATGGGAGCATTAAATCAATCGCAAGGTATCGCATTTCTATCCCCTAAAGATAGCTTGAGAGGTTTCGAACATGATACTAATTAAAGCCAACAATGGTTAAGTAAAGCACCATCGTCTAAGAATCTTATCAGCTTGATACTAAAAATAACGCAACCAGAAACAGAAGCAGAAAAAAGCACCAACTCAGCCACCGACACGCTCACGCTTCTCTGCTTGGAGCCCAGCATCAGCTTTATCGTGAGTTTTTCACCTTATCTTCCAAAGCCGCGCTTGTCGTTACGATGATTTCGTCGTACGGCCCGTGAGCCGGATGCTATTTTTCATGGTGCATGAGATAGGTCAAACCTTTGCTACTTAAAAACGACGGTCTAATGGAGGGAACCCGCGGTAGCACGGGCCTAATGATTTCGATATCAAATTCAAATAAATTCTCCGTTTATAACCTTCATCAATCGTTTATCCGGGTGGGTGCTTTCCGGATGATCGAGCTCCCTCCCGTATTACGGAGGAGGCTTATGCCGGTGTCAAGAGATTGGGATCTTTCGTGCGGGAGGGTTTTAGCACCGTTTCGGCCACCGAGGGTTGACCCCGGAGCGGTCGGAACATGCGAAATAATAGTTCCATTTGGCATCTGACATTGGCATCGACCGGCCACGGATGTTCGATAAATTAAACGACTCGCAAATTATACACTATGGTCGCACGTTGACCGGCTAAATCATCGATAATCAACTGGTGGAGGTTCAATACCACATTTTTTGGCATTTGTTAAATGTTAAATGAAAAACCAGGTTAAAGCGTTAAGTTTATTTGGAATGGATATTTTTATGACATCTTTGCTATGAATACCCAATCACATTTTTTGTTGAAAATCTGCACAGCGGATGAAATTAGTAGCAAACATAGCCGAAAGATTTCAAAAAACTCATGTCGAACACCTTAATTTTGATTCCATCAAATCTGTCGTTTTGGACTCAGTTCATCATTAAAAGTTGATATCTGACTGATTGTCTATATTTATCCAGTTTCTAATCCATTTTGACGCTAGAACAATATGTGAGCAAGTAAATTAGAAATAACTTTCATGAACTTTACAGCCAGAACAACAGCCAGAACTTAACGTAAAAGGTTTAGTTGTGGCAATTACCGAGCAGATTAACGATTTCTAATTCAATTCGTTACAAAAAAGCCACTCGTCGATAGTGTCGATGAAAAACACACTCTCATCAATTATGGAACATGCAAACATGGGTTTGATAGGCCAGTAATCTGCTTTGTTTAAACAATGCAGCATATCTAGGTGATAGTCGTTAATTATCCGGTTGCACATAATTAAATCTAGTACGTGCGTTTATCGAGCAAATAAAATGGAAAAAAGGCAACTGCAGCACAACCTTTCGTCGAAAATTGTGTCATGAAAAATTACAACAAATCCACACTAACTCGTTTGCAAACGGAGGCAGGCTGGCCTAGTGGGTGGGTTATAAAATGGAGTTGAATTATTTTAAACGCCTACCAGCTGGTCGTCACTGATAGCGACACTGAAACCGTTTTGCAAATCACCCATTGATTGTATGTTTTGGCAATTAGGGTTTGACAACATCGAGAGACGTTCGCGAGGGTAAGGTTTCATCTATTTTCGTTTGACAACAAGTAATCGATGAATGTGTAAACAAATGGAAACAACTGTTGTCGAAAACATTGCTACCGCCAACATAAAAACACTTTTCTGCACGTTGTACACCTATTTGCTTGCTTCTAAACACGATTGTAAATACACGAAATAAACGAAAATGAAGCGTTTCCCAAAAATAAATATCACCTCTTGGTTATATTAATGAAGTTATCAGATTCGCATGTCGTCAAAATGGTTGCATGGCAGTAACATAATTCGTCATAAATCAGAACATTGTGCCAATCAAAACGAGAACGCAATTAATGCGGGTGTTAAATTTCTAGGTAATTGAAGTTCAGCATGACATTATTTGTACACTCAATTATTACTAATTACAAATTATTCATTGTACAAAGTATACGACTGTGGCACGAGTGACCCAAAAACTATCAAACCTTTAGTTACGTTTTTGATGGCCGTTCCACCTCATAACAACCACCTGAGCCAGCCGCATCCAATCAGAACGCTACACGCAATTTATCTTGCTGTCAGGCGCACCCCATAAATTATTCAATACTTCCACACCATTTCGGACGGAAACTTCAATCGAAGTTCCTATTTGGCAGGTCCCAAAACTGCCTGAACTACAGCCGCGAGCCCTCCCCCGCACGAGGCATGACATCAGCATCACATTGATGAGGTTTAAAATGATAGCGGAGAAGCGAGTGTGCTGCAACCGAAAACTGCATGCGCATGTTGTTTTTTGTATCTGATTTCCACTTCTTCGCACTTTATGTTCGAGAAACGAAAAAAAAATGCATCACAAATTTTCGGTTCCGGCTTGACGGGAACACCGGTTTAAAGCTCGTTTCGGCGTGATGAAAACGTGCGAAAATGGTCCATAAAAATATGCGCTCGTCCGACTGCGTTTTTCATGGCCATCGCGGGACACTTTCCACTCTAGCGGCTCAAATGCGTGAGCGTTCGCCTGACAAATCGTGGCTTCAATTGATTGGACGCTCGGTTCGGCGGCTTGGTTCGGTCACGTTTCCTTTGGTCGCCGCTATTGAAACAACTCGA
Organism: Anopheles cracens; assembly: GCA_002091845.1. Classification (NCBI taxonomy): domain Eukaryota; kingdom Metazoa; phylum Arthropoda; class Insecta; order Diptera; family Culicidae; genus Anopheles; species Anopheles cracens. The sequence goes on from KZ070593.1 coordinate 110,115, forward strand.
CCGAAATGGGGGTATTATTAGCAGTGGAAACGGAAAAGCACCAGGCGCCTCCATCGACAGGTGCGCCTGTATTCATCGACGCGGCGTTGCTTTACGTGATCCGGAAGTCGGAGGCTTCAACGGGCAAATTAAGCGCGAGCGGAAAATATGAGTTTTATATAACCGGATGTCCTCACCGACCGGAAACCGTAAAATCAAAGTGTTAAGTTTATTTGGAATGGATATTTTTATGACATCTTTGCTATGAATACCCAATCACATTTTTTGTTGAAAATCTGCACAGCGGATGAAATTAGTAGCAAACATAGCCGAAAGATTTCAAAAAACTCATGTCGAACACCTTAATTTTGATTCCATCAAATCTGTCGTTTTGGACTCAGTTCATCATTAAAAGTTGATATCTGACTGATTGTCTATATTTATCCAGTTTCTAATCCATTTTGACGCTAGAACAATATGTGAGCAAGTAAATTAGAAATAACTTTCATGAACTTTACAGCCAGAACAACAGCCAGAACTTAACGTAAAAGGTTTAGTTGTGGCAATTACCGAGCAGATTAACGATTTCTAATTCAATTCGTTACAAAAAAGCCACTCGTCGATAGTGTCGATGAAAAACACACTCTCATCAATTATGGAACATGCAAACATGGGTTTGATAGGCCAGTAATCTGCTTTGTTTAAACAATGCAGCATATCTAGGTGATAGTCGTTAATTATCCGGTTGCACATAATTAAATCTAGTACGTGCGTTTATCGAGCAAATAAAATGGAAAAAAGGCAACTGCAGCACAACCTTTCGTCGAAAATTGTGTCATGAAAAATTACAACAAATCCACACTAACTCGTTTGCAAACGGAGGCAGGCTGGCCTAGTGGGTGGGTTATAAAATGGAGTTGAATTATTTTAAACGCCTACCAGCTGGTCGTCACTGATAGCGACACTGAAACCGTTTTGCAAATCACCCATTGATTGTATGTTTTGGCAATTAGGATTTGACAACATCGAGAGACGTTCGCGAGGGTAAGGTTCCATCTATTTTCGTTTGACATCAAGTAATCGATGAATGTGTAAACAAATGGAAACAACTGTTGTCGAAAACATTGCTACTGCCAACATAAAAACACTTTTCTGCACGTTGTACACCTATTTGCTTGCTTCTAAACACGATTGTAAATACACGAAATAAACGAAAATGAAGCGTTTCCCAAAAATAAATATCACCTCTTGGTTATATTAATGAAGTTATCAGATTCGCATGTCGTCAAAATGGTTGCATGGCAGTAACATAATTCGTCATAAATCAGAACATTGTGCCAATCAAAACGAGAACGCAATTAATGCGGGTGTTAAATTTCTAGGTAATTGAAGTTCAGCATGACATTATTTGTACATTCAATTATTACTAATTACTAATTATTCATTATACAAAGTATACGACTGTGGCGTGAGTGGCCCAAAAACTATCAAACCTTTAGCTACGTTTTTGATGACCGTTCCACCTCATAACAACCACCTGAGCCAGCCGCATCCAATCAGAACGCTACACGCAATTTATCTTGCTGTCAGGCGCACCCCATAAATTATTCAATACTTCCACACCATTTCGGACGGAAACTTCAATCGAAGTTCCTATTTGGCAGGTCCCAAAACTGCCTGAACTACAGCCGCGAGCCCTCCCCCGCACGAGGCATGACATCAGCATCACATTGATGAGGTTTAAAATGATAGCGGAGAAGCGAGTGTGCTGCAACCGAAAACTGCATGCGCATGTTGTTTTTTGTATCTGATTTCCACTTCTTCGCACTTTATGTTCGAGAAACGAAAAAAAAATGCATCACAAATTTTCGGTTCCGGCTTGACGGGAACACCGGTTTAAAGCTCGTTTCGGCGTGATGAAAACGTGCGAAAATGGTCCATAAAAATATGCGCTCGTCCGACTGCGTTTTTCATGGCCATCGCGGGACACTTTCCACTCTAGCGGCTCAAATGCGTGAGCGTTCGCCTGACAAATCGTGGCTTCAATTGATTGGACGCTCGGTTCGGCGGCTTGGTTCGGTCACGTTTCCTTTGGTCGCCGCTATTGAAACAACTCGACCGAAATGGGGGTATTATTAGCAGTGGAAACGGAAAAGCACCAGGCGCCTCCATCGACAGGTGCGCCTGTATTCATCGACGCGGCGTTGCTTTACGTGATCCGGAAGTCGGAGGCTTCAACGGGCAAATTAAGCGTGAGCGGAAAATATGAGTTTTATATAACCGGATGTCCTCACCGACCGGAAACCGTGGGCTATTTCAGTCCAGCTTTCCGCTGTTTTTTTTTATTCAAGCAGTAAAATCTGCGTATCAAGCCGAATGGGAGGAAAAATATAAACAATCTGGAATAATTCGTTTCACTCAGAAGAGTCAATTGCTGGGATTGCGTTTGTTGAGAGAAGTATACGTGTTTTTTTTTGTATTTTTGGTAATCTGTGGCAAAAAATATTCTCATGAATAAATATCTACCATATAGGATAAACTCACAAACAAACTTTCATGCATCGCTCGTGCGAATTTATTCCCTGGCAAATCGAAGCGCAGCTTACGTACAAATTTGAGAAAAGAAAATTAAACCATACACTCGTTTGCACCGTCGTCATTCCTTAGGCGATATGCTATCACTCTTGCCCCGGTTGTAGGTCCGCGACCCGCTCAGCATGCGGTCGATCTTGTCGATGAAGCTTTGCTTCGACTTCCGCTTCGACGTCAGCACCTCGCGGCACAGCTCAAGGAATGCTTCCGCCACCTGGTACACGTGCTCCGCGGCCGATATCTCGAAGAACTTGCACTCGAAGTCCTTCGCCAGGATGTCGCCCTCGTCCGTGCTGACCTGCCGCAGGTGGACCATGTCGACCTTGTTGCCAACGAGCGCCACGGGCGTATCGCCGGCCAGCTCCTCCTTCGCCCTGCGTATGTAGTTGAACGAGTCGCGATCGGTGATCGAGTAGACGAGCAGCAGCCCGTCCGCCCACTGGACCGCCTCGGATCCCGCCGTGAGCGATACTGTTTCGGTATTTTCTTCGACCTGAAAATAAGTCAGAAGCGAACAGTTAGCCATGTTGCGTGAAAAACTCTGCAAATATTGCAATCACTGATTTATTTAATGAGAACATCAGATGAACATGGAATGGTAGTTTGATGGCTGCAATAAACTTCAATGTCAGTAATGTGCGATATATCAGATACATCAGAGAATACAACAGTGTTTGACGAGAAAGACTCAAAGTTTGATGATAATAGAACTTCAAAGAAAGGTGCCATGGGTTCCAAATTTGGGGCAGCACGACTACAGCAACAACCTCGGTATGCCTTCATCTCCGCCCGTAGTGTGCTCTCAAAGTGTACTCGAGAGTGTAATTATCGTTTTCATCAATCCATACCCTAATTGCCCATTGCCCATTCAATAGCACGCTCGATAACTTGCGCGTATGTTCTCGCCGGACGTCCATCTTCGCAACCATCCTTCGGGGAAGCTTCTGGATGGTTTCAACGGAATTGCGCAAGGGAGCTGAGCACGAGATTGACAGATGCGCTCAAAGTTACTCCGGGTATCGCAATGGCAACTATGATGAGCACGGCCGTCCATTGCCGCTGTCAGCGAGGACAAAGAAGATTCCCTTTGATAGCCGCTTTCCAGCGGCGGCTGGTGAAAAGTGATCCTGGTAGCTTCTTACATCAAATATCACACCCATCACCGTCAGCGCCTTACCTTCGGACACGTATCCCAAATCTCGCACAGGACCGCCTCGCCGTCGACCATGATTTCGTACTTGTGTCGGTTTTCTGCCGGTGCAGCCACATCGCCAGCACCATCGGGACGCAGGTGCATCGGTACACAGATGGTAAATGTCGATAGCGGCGCAGAGTGGCGTCGGGAGAGGATAGAGAAGAGATTTAATGAGGTTCCGGAGGGGCTAAGATTTCAGTTTGATGATGTTTACCCGCCTGATGGTCGTACTCCCCGATGTAGCGCTTTGTTAGAAATCGTACCGTTAATGCTGGAAGGTGAAAAGTAAAAGATGTGAGAAAGTGGGAAGGTTGAATAAATTACTAAATGTATATGTAGATACCTATAACAAGAAAAATGTGTTCATAAAAATACGACAATCGTCTCATGAGACTAAAAACAGCAAATCCTTCGCAAGCTTCACCGACTTCAGTTTTACTCAACTTATTTCATCCGAACAAATCCAATTAGTCCAACGCAAACAGAGATTAGAGAGATACCAAATATTTCACTACGCTCTTTTTTCCTATCAGCAATTCAGCAGAACGAAGAAAAGTTCGCACGGTTCGTTCGGGCGTACGCATCTGCAGCGTTCTATTTTCCCCGCGAGCGCACACGGTAGAACCGTGAGCGGCCAAATCGCCCCCTGGATAGCATCTTGCGCACGGGATATGGTTAGCATAATTCAATGAGCCAATTACCGGTAACATAGCCACTAGTAAAAATGATAAGGTAGTGAGCAAAACCAACACACCCGAGAACAGAAAAAACGACAAAAAAGCCCCCCCATGCCACGAATTCTTAGGGACGATGGGCCCGTGGAATAAAAATCAGCCGGCGAATCAATCGAGAATGATTTGTTTGTCTTCGAGCAGCTAGGCAAATACAGCGTTCGAGCAGTCGGCAAAACCGAGGCATGAAACGGTGCGTGGTGATTCGTGCGTTCTGTCGATTTCGTCGAAGACTGTTTACCGACGTTCACCGGGAATTGATCGTGCTCTTTTCGACGTCCGTTTTGGCAATTCTATCCCATGTTGAATGTTTGCTGCTGTTCCTTTCTCAATTAGCAATCGTGCAAAAAAGAGTTGTGTGTAGGAGAATGTTTATATTGAAGAGCGACTAAGACCGACGAGACCTTCTGGCGTCTTCCCGAGACGTAACATATGATAACATATTTTTATGAGATATGTTTAATATTTTTAATGATTTTTCAATATTTTTAGAATAATTCTTTCAAAATGAAAAGTTAATTTAATTTCTACAATCACGTTTTTAAACTTCCATCAAAACATTTCCACGGATATAAACTATGCGCAACCCGTTATTTCAGAGTTCAATGTCGTAAAATGTTCCACACTCGTTAAAGTTCTTCCTTGATACCATCTAAACATGTTTATGAATGTGCTTGATTACGGATGATTTACTCATGTCGTGTTACCTTCACATGAGGTGGAGATAAATAAAAAAAACCGCACACACACACCCTCGTTTGAAATCCAACGAAAGTCGATGTGAATCATCCTACAGCAGGTGCACGGCTTCATGACGCTGAGAGAAGCGTTAAATTAATAACGGACGAACATTTGCAGCTGTTGAGCTCATTCGTCACTGGTTCGGTCCATCCAATGAGCAAAAAAAAAACACACACACACACACACCGCAAGCTGGGAACAAATGGCTTTACACAACGAACCCATTCCACATGCCTTCGTGTCAACCGGCACCGGTCAGCCTGCGAGCCATCCATGCAACCATACCCAAAGGTTAATGGTCGTTTTATAGAGTGTGAAATCATCTACTTTCGGTGCGGCCATAAATTTACGGCTCTTTCAACGGATCGGACGAGAAATTAGACACCACCGGACTCCAAACCTACTCCTATAGCGAGAGAGCGAGAGATAATTACCATGGAGTAGTGTTCACACGCATCTACGGACGATGTTGGTCGATATTTCGGTTGTAAAATGAATATCAAATTATCTACCGAACCAGCGACGACACATGTTCCGGCAGCAATTGTTGGCGTGTCGATGCCGGTGCCGAAATCCGAACCCCATTCCAGATTCTCCTCACGCCGGCGTCAATAAACAGGTCGTTTAGTTTGGTACATCATAAATTTGTCAATCCAGCTGTCTCTTGCCACTTGCTGGGGACATACGAACCAAGCTAAGAAAGAACTCCCATACTCGATTATCACACGCTCCATCGAACGTACCGGATGACCCTTCAGAATGGGAGGAAATTTACAAGATTTCGGCGTGTTTTTGTGGGGTGAAAAATGACGGCGTCCATTCCAGTAAACATTAGGACCGAGACGCCTTTATGGGTGGCTTCTTAACCAGATATTATTTACGACATTCCTGACGTGCCAATTGGTTGTCATGTCATCTTTTTTATGCGTGCAACAACCACGCCACCGGGTGTCAACAAACAGCTTCCAATCACGGGCACGAGACAGGGCCCCGATCGCTCCATCCACCGCATCGGACGCAAGTCTAAAATTAGTCCCAAATGCTGAACGAACGAAACAACCACTTCAACCGGGTGGTTCATCTTGTGCTTCACTGGCCCAAACTGCCCTGCTTCATTTCAGCCCGCACACGGACGGGCCGCGTAAGTGAGGGATATTTTCGGACACGTAAACGCAACCGTTCGGTCCAGGGAGGACGGCCGTGAGCGATGGAGTGACAGGGTGCGTCACCTCGAACGCGGTTGTCGAACGTTCGAACCCACCCCGAAGGTGACGATGGAAATCCTAGGTCAGTCAGGGTTATTGGTATTGTCCGTGTTTGCGAGACGCTCGCCAATTGTCCCGTCCGAGTTTCGTTTCCCTCAGTGCGCCATAATCTCTCAGGTATTGCAAAGAAAAAAGGAGCTACAATAACTAAGCAAGCTATTATGTATCCTTTTCGTGCAGGTCAATCAACGCACCGAGACGACACGGACAGAGCTGCATACCGTTCGGTGCCGCGCGGTACCGTGGAATGATCCCCATTTTGGCGGACGTTTAAATTCACATTTTCATCCACGAGCAAATACAGTTTTCCTCTGGGACATTTAGTCGAGGCTGCCAACTTCGATGCGGGACAGGAGATATTCCACCGTGGTCAACCTCGCCGCTCGGTTTCATTGTAATTTCCCCCGGTGAGGAAAAAAAACACATGTTTAAGAAAGTGCCATGCCTGCCCTTGTAACGGTGCAAGCGGTTCTTCATAAATAACTTCGAGGAATAATCGGCGACAAACAATGCGCCGACTGACACACTTTTTGTTTTTCCCCCATTTTGGCGGACGTTTAAATTCACATTTTCATCCACGAGCAAATACAGTTTTCCTCTGGGACATTCAGTCGAGGCTGCCAACTTCGATGGGGGACCGGAGATATTCCACCGTGGTCAACCTCGCCGCTCGGTTTCATTGTAATATCCCCCGGTGAGGAAAAAAAAAACACATGTTTAAGAAATCGCCATGCCTGCCCTTGTAATGGCCGTTGGTGTGTGTGTGTTTTGTTGAAGATCGCTCGAAAGAAAACCCCAAAACGTGATAGAAACACACCTCCCCAGCGTCGTTCGCGCGCGCCGCCGTTGATCGCGTGAGTGTGAAGGGCTAAAAATAGCCGGAAAAACGACGATGTGCCCCCCCCCCCCGCCGAGCGGCATCGGACGCGATCGTGCGCACAGTGGAGCTGCTGGCTGAAAGCGGCTGGCCAAAATGTCCAACTCACCCCTAAAAATACACACACACACCCACGCTCGTTTTTACCAATTCAAAAAGCAAAACAAACCCCCGTGTGTTTGAAAGAAATTTTTTCGGCAATGATTTATCGCGCGTCTCATAAACGTCGCCACTAAGGCGGTGGGTACCACGCGGTGCAAGCGGTTCTTCATAAATAACTTCGAGGAATAATCGGCGACAAACAATGCGCCGACTGACACACTTTTTGTTTTTCCCCCATTTTGGCGGACGTTTAAATTCACATTTTCATCCACGAGCAAATACAGTTTTCCTCTGGGACATTCAGTCGAGGCTGCCAACTTCGATGGGGGACCGGAGATATTCCACCGTGGTCAACCTCGCCGCTCGGTTTCATTGTAATTTCCCCCGGTGAGGAAAAAAAACACATGTTTAAGAAAGTGCCATGCCTGCCCTTGTAATGGCCGTTGGTGTGTGTGTTTTGTTGAAGATCGCTCGAAAGAAAACCCCAAAACGTGATAGAAACACACCTCCCCAGCGCCGTTCGCTGATCGTTGCATTCACCTCGGGTGCCTCTGGACCAACGGCCAACGATGCCAACGGCCAGCCGGTGCCCGACCTCGGCCCGATCCGATGATGATAAACAGTGCAGAATACACAGTCCTAGGGCAAATTAATACGGATGGGAAGGAATTCACCCGTCGGCGCTGAACGGATGGAATTAGTGCCTCCAGGGAGGGAACGCACACGCGCACATGCTCGCACATACGCGGCGGCTGCTTATCGTGTTTACTTGCCCGCGTGCCAGCCAGCTCAAGTTGCAAAGCGCGTCCCCTGGGAGTGCGCTGGGACGGGAATTTCTTACCGCTGGCGCGGCGACCGGAGTCGGTTGCTGGCTTTGTTTATACGGTCACGGCAGCGTGGCTGTGCATACTAGTTAATTATAAGATGGCCGCTGAAGGTTGGAGCGTTATTGACTGATTATGGCGCTGAACGGGCGCAAACATGTTGTCTTGATTGTTTTGCACAGCAATATGCACAGCGTTCGGATGCGGAGCGAGGCGAATGATCCGCTGTGCTCACAAACCATATGCTCATTTGCCTGCTGCTTATGGGAGTGCTAGTTTGTTGTTGTATTGGAGAAAGGTTGAGGTGAATGATATTTTGAAATTTTGAAACCATTGCTATTTTTTACGTTTTATTTTGTTTATAATTAGTATAATAATATCGTCTATGGTTTTTATAATTGAATTCAAGTTTTCTTTGTGAAAGATAATTTAAATGATGGTAAAATATACATCCAACATATGTGTTTTAAACCTCTGGCATTTTTGTCAACTTCCATCGCAGGCAAAATAAAACAAAATTCCAAATGATTTTTTTTTCTAATTAACAATTATTCACTAAGATTATGTTGTATTTGCTAGTGACTGAGGCTATGTTCCATTAGTTTAATGGTTATTTAGATAGCATGAAAAATTATGCTTTGTAATCGAAACAATCATCTGTAGATTATTTTCATACAAAGTATACTGCCTTAAAGTTTGCTTTCAAGTATATGCAATGTTATTTTCATTTTTCAAGGTTAAGTGTAATGAAAGAATTCATCTACTGTTCACTAAACCGAATCCTCTCCCATCGAGGAATCAGGAAATTTGAATTGCTTTTCTAAGCTGCTGCCGATCCACATTCGTGCTCCCACCATGTAAAACAAGGCGATTTTAATGTCTTCTTTTTAATAATTTCTCACTCAGCATCCCCAACTCTCGACCAGTGTTTGCGATACAAGCAAACAGACAGGCTGAATCGGCTGTGAGACAACACGAACACTAACGCACGCACCCAACGCGTCTCAGGTTGAAGAGGTGAGTTGGAATTTTTCCCCGGTGAAGAAATTTATTAGTCGGCGCCAAAACAAACAGAAAAAAATTGGAAAAATATCGCATCACCTCAACGTTATGCCAGTTTCTTGACCCTCACCCACCATAGCAATGTTGTTTTCCCGTGTGTTTTTTTTTGTTGCAACTTCTCAAGCAAAGCAAATTTCTCTTCTGGTTTGAATTCATTTGTGGATCATAAATCACTTCTCACTTATTGCTTTCTGCACGCCGCAGCAAGAAAGCACCCTGGGAATGGTTGCCTTTAAACCTGGTGGTTCAATTTAGTGCGATTCACAGCTAATGGCCGACGGTTTATGAATGCGGAAGGTCTTTGGTATTTCTCACGATTTGAATGTTTTGCTCAATTTTTTTCTTCCCTTTAAAATTTGGTTAGCAACTGCATAATAATGTTACAAATCCCATAAAGTATTAATACATTATAATCGCAAAGCTCACGTATGAAAACGGATATTTGCTAAGCGTGCGCCATGAACATGACGGTTTGGAAGAAGGACAAAATCCATTAAAAAACTATTCCTTACCGCTTACTTCGGTTCGCCAAGAGTGAGCTAAATCGATCCGGCTTGACCACAGGTACGCGCAATGGAGTGAAGAGCATGTAGAATTACTTTTCACTTGGTAAAGACCACCTGTTTTCTAGCGCTTTCGTCCACTTTGAATCGTTCCAGAGGAAGTAGCTGCCGCAGAACCAATTAAGTTTGTCGCTTTATTCCTGACTCGGGAACAGGTCTTGACGGTCTAGCCCATTTACCGCAACGGAAACTTTGCAATAAGAAGCGCACTTTGTCAAACGTTGACGCTGCCGTCGGGCATGAAACGTTGAGTAATTATTTACACTTCGGGCAGGGCAACGAAATTGCTTCTAGCCAGCGTTCCTTGGGTTTGTTATCAGTGCGTGGCAGCACTTAGTTTCGCTGCCACGGATTCGGTTTCGCGGAGCGATATCCACAACACCGGCCGTAGCCAACGAAAAGGTAATGAAGAATTCATGGAACGAAAACATTAGCAGCCGGCATCATTTTGAAGCGGAGCGTAGGTTTTTGTTTTTCGTGAAAATCATTGCAATCATAGCACTAAATGACTGAATGACAGAGTGAGTCCGCCTGGATTGGCAGGACAACGGTCAGGAGAGCAATCTGGGTGAAGCTATCATTCAGACAAATTTAAGTCATTTATTGTAGCTTCCTGGAACATTTTCTCTGAGTAGCAGCTTTTGTGATGTTTTCATAATTGAATAAAATTGGGATTATTCTTTAAAGATCAACAGATATATTGGGAGAAGAAAGCATGAGAAGAAAATATTCATTATAAAATGCACTTGGGCAACATTTAAGACCTTTAAAAATAAGTAATTAAATAGTTTTATACATTGTTTGCATTTTTATCTTTTACTAAAATTTAAACACAATCGAAAATTGGAACACCATCTAATATCTCGAAATCAAAACGCGCGTACAACAAATCGTTACCAAACGCAACGTTACCGCACTTGGGGCACCATTAGGCAAAGACAATCAAACAACGTTTGGAAGGTTAAACAGTGTGCTTCTTCTTAGCGAGATTCTTGCCTTGCCAGACGCACCACAATGGTGGAGTTTGCAAAGTACGCCGTCCTCGTTCGTAGTATTTCACGACCGTGGCCGGTTTCGACGCAACATGAAACAACGCGGGAGCGTGGCAGTGAGATTGTTGAACTTGAGCAAGCAAACAACAACTTCAGGACGATTTACTTTTCCCATTTCAGCTAACCTAAATTCCTTGCCCCGTCTGGCCCGACCGCAATCGATCAACCGCGGGAATCTCGAGCTTGCTTTACATCGTATGTTTGCTAAGGTTTGTTGGTTTCCAGTTTCTACCATACTGTGGAGTCTGCTAGGATGGTATTAGTCTTAATGCCGAGATCACGAGCAACACAACTGTTTTCGGAGTCGCATTCTTCACGTCTCACATGATGAAAGGCGCAATCGATAGATCATAACATCATTCCTTTTACTTACCTTCTCTGGAAGGCATAAACCTTGGGCAGATTAGTTTCTCAAACTTTTCTTGGGTTCTTTTTTTTCTACCATCACAGCAGGCTATCAGATTTGTATTGTTCGAGCAGTACTGCTGTTGTGTTTTCAATTTATAACCATCATCGCCCTAATAACTTTCCAGTCGTTTCTGACACCACCAGCACAGCGTTAAGCCGCATCAAAACATTCACTCTCTGGGTGCAGTTTCACACGAAGCTTATGTGGAGCATGGTGAGGCGCCATACCTGCGCGTACGCCACGGTTTGCTCATTTAATGGCATCAACCGTACGCAACCGCAGCGCCACAAACAAGGTCTCGCTGTGAGCGAACGTCGTGTTCGTTTCGCTTTCCCGCGATCTGTTTGTAATTAACAGTTCAGC
>KZ070593.1:121879-141368 GCA_002091845.1 Anopheles cracens
CCGTGATAGCTTTGTATAAGGCACGAAAAACGGGGAGCGTTTTTCACGCTTCGCCGGTTTGCGACAAGCATGTGGAAATAATAAATGCCCGTTACTGAACCGACTCGGCCGTGCCCAACAAGGCAGTCGGGTGCGAAAACAATTAAACCAACAAAAAGAAACAGGATGCCAGGAACAAACAGAAGGAAAAAACAATATCGATACGATACCGACACACCTTAATAAAAATAGAAGAAACAAAAAACTCCACAGAGTCGAGCCCCGCAACCATTGACGAAACATATAATCAACGCACACGGAACCCCGAACTGTTTACAGATTGATTACCGGTGTGCGGTTGTTTTGTTGATTCTGTTTCCTTGCTTCCGGGGAGGGTTTCCACCTTCCGGAGCGAGTTTCAAAATAAATGAGTTTCGAGAAGGGAGCGTTTGCTGTGGAATTTTTAACCCATTTTCTCTACTCTATGGGAGAAAAGTGCAGCTTGAAGTCGATGTTTTAACATTTCCACATCAGTTTGAACACCTGCAATATGTGCTGGCCATTCGTAACACTTGCACACTTGCATAAATTAATCATGATTTTAGGATCTTGAGTCCTGCTGGCAGTTGTTAAAAAAGCGTATAAAATAACAATCCTCATAGCATTACTAACTCTCTATTATTTGATTCCATTACCGATCTTAAAGGAACGCCTCAATGCAATACGATTTCCAGTTCGTCGAAAGTATCATCAAACCGGTGGATGTTATCCTACCGAGCAGAGCCGTCGTTCACAATGCCGCACGCCCGGACGCAAGTCAGTCATCCCCGGACCGGAACCGTTCGCTCTCATCAATCAGCTGCTGACAGTGGAACGGTCTTCCAACGACGACGGTGTTGCAAGCGTAACGTATCGGCTTACTAATGATCCGGTTTTCCGCTAACGCATACTGACCGACCCTGACGACAATCGGTTAATGTTGGCATTTGGGGTTTCCACCATCGATCAGAGTATTCATTTGTGCAATTAATGTGTCACGATCGAAATCAATTCTATCTATAATAACCTGCATCGTTACTACGGATGATTATAATTTGCTTTAATTAATGCTACTTTAGTATAGCCTTTACGTAACATAGGGTTGCGATAAATTGATCCTAGCATCAATTATTTTATTTATCAATTAAAGTCTTTTCCAATTATAAAATGTTACAATTAACGAATGCAATAGTTCGATAGGTAGGCCAACAATAATTCAAATCAAAGGTTTATTTCAATGTCTTCTTTAAATATAAAAAAATGGCAATCTCTTTCATTTCTTACATTTTTACGTCTGTTTCAAGTAAAGAAAACTTAAGAAGAAAAGAAAAAGTCTCAATTGAAACGAGCAGGTCCAATACAGTTACAAAAACATTGAAACGAACCTTAATCTGTTCCAAATCGATCTCGAAATAGGAAATTAGCCCAACCAGACTCCAGGCTATACTTCTGCGTGCTGAGTCAAATGACCGTTGACCCGATCGCTCGAAACGGTGAGACCGTGCTGGGATCGGGATCAGAACAAGTGTGAAATCCCATTAGACAAACCATAATGTGGTGCGAGATGTTACGGGCGCACTCCTACATGAAAGCGAACCGAGCAAACCAGAACGAATGCTAAACTCATTTTCCGTCGCCGGTGGCACTGCGTACCCGGTTGTCCGTCTGATATATCCGCTCCTATTCACAACGGCAGCCCCAGCAGCACCGGCAGCGGCACGTCCTGGGACCTGAACTCACCATAAATTGTGTCACAAAGCAGCACAATAGTCGCCGTGCTGCAGGGCCGGGGTCGTTTCGCGTAGAGCTTCCAGCTTCCGTCAGCAGCACCTAAAAGGTGTCACGCACTACACGGTGAGTACGGGGAGCACACATATGAGATAAGTTACGTCTTTTGTGAGTGTGCGTGTGTGTCTGTGCGCATTCGCGGAAGATGCAGTGTTTTCCACCCGGAAGTGTGCACAACTCATTCGAAACCGTGCCGAACGGGAAACGTCGGCTGCCAGCCAGCTTGGGAGCCTATTTTTGAGTCGAGGCGACTAGAGCAGCGAAATGCACTGCATCCCTAAGGGCGACGCAACGCACACAGGGTGGATTGTGCTTCTGGCGAGGGATATTAATTACCTTGATAATTAACTAGTCCCGGTTCGAAGGGTGAAAAGCGTGACAGGACAATGCTGACGCCGCAGTAGGATGGAGTGAATGCAACCCTGCGTGATTTGTGTGAGAAGCGTAAATAGAGCATTAATATTAGATACAGCAATTGGTGCAGCAGATTCTTATTGGGATCTTTGGGAAACCGGTTCTTCGTATTAATCCTACTCATGTCCTGTTTTCATCGTTTGAATATGCATTTAAATATTGCAGACTTCATTTGTTGCCTCCAGTATAATAAATAATACATTGAAAAACTTAAAACATTTAGATACTGAATACGACGGCTAGAGGAAGATAAAAAATCTTATGATAGTATTATTAAATTTAATGAAAAATAAGCAGATGACATTTTCTTTACGCATACATTAGGCTTTTTTAAAGATAGAAAGGAAAAAAAACTTCTTCCGTGTATCAACGTGTTTGAAAGAGATTCAAGCCTTGGGACTAGCGCAAAAATCTGAATAAAATATTTCATTCATGTTTTTTTTCTCGTTTCGTTTCCGTTGCAAAATGTTCAAGTTCACTTCTTATGCAAAACTCCCGTCTGTTAAAGTGCACGCACTGTCATCACGGCAGCACACCAGTCAGTGCAGAACACGAGAAGCAAACAGAACAAAACGGAAGCCGCTTACTTGGCCAGGAAATAGCGTTCTGGATCTTTTAGGTCGACGATTTATTTTTTTATCTCCTTTTCGTCAAGGGAAATTAAATTTGTCGACAGAAGACGGACGAACTGCGCTGCTTCAGTTTGCAGTGGTTTCACTGGAATTATGGTATGTCGCTCTTTTTTTATTTACTTTTCTTATGTAATGCCCGGCAGAGGATCGGCACTAGTTGCGAGGACTGCTAGTGTCTGTAGTGAACGCAAAGCAGAACGCAATGTGTGCCACAGGATTTCGCAGAATGTTTAATCCGTGCACAGAATGGGCGATGGTGCTGCGGAAAGGCTGTCTCAGGAAGTCCTGCCCAGTTGTTGCACCAGTTCCGGTGCGTGTATGAGCGCGGAAAGCGGTACGTGACACAGCGGTACAGGAAATGATGCATTCGCCTCGGAACCTATCGTCACTCGGAATCAAAGGCAGTATGTTCACTTGCAGTGCTCCCGTTCCCGGTGGCTTTCTGGACATCTTTTAACTCTCAACCGTTTGAGTTACACCATTGTGTGATGTTTATTTTACTTTTTTTGTATAAGTTGCAAACATTTTCCAAAGTTTATCAAATATACGACAACTGCACATACATAGTAGGGCCAATTTCAGCAATTTGAGTATTGCAAAATCAAATGGGTAATTACCATGAATATGGGTAACGTAGTAACCATTGCATCGCGACGAACCGGAAACCACAGCAACCAACAGTGAAGCTTATCGATCACGATTTGTAACCCTAAGTTGTTGGATAGAACTTTGTTGAAATGGACATTGTAATGAGTGTTGTAGCTAACAAAAGTAGTTTGTTGCTAAATAATGAATTTGCAGATCATTTTTTTGTGGATCATTCTTGGGTAGGAATATGAAGGTAATCACATATCAACTATCCCTTAATTTTAATATGCAATATTGTATTCCTTTTCCCTTGTCTGCTTGCAAATTGTGCTCTCAAGACCACAAAATTATGAATATACTTCCTCGAGTATAATCCACCAGAGCGTAACTGAGATTATGGATAGGAGGGACAATCTAAGATTGGTTAACAAAAGTGAAGTGGAAAAATAGTATGTGAGAAGCTTTTTTAGTGTTGTATGAAGAATTTTATCGGAGCCTTAACGAGATCATACAGGATTTTTAGCATAACTTTATCGAAACCTTGAAGGAATCTTATCGGAGTCTAGATGGAGTCTTATCAAATCCTTATCAGAACCTTATCCGCTACCACTATAGCACCGGGCCGCCACTGTCTTGCTAGTACTTCCAAATTAGAAGTACTTGCAGAAGTATTGACACATGACTCACATGACGAATTTGCTTGCAAAAAGATGCGTTTTGAAAAGTTAATACAAAAAGCTGCTTTTAGACTTATTTATTCGAACCAAAATGGCAATTAATAATGAAAAGCTTCTAATTCTTTTCACGAAACTACATTATAATTTCAACATCATAATATGCTTGCAAATGAAAGGATGATTTATGCGTGCTTGTTGCGAGATATATTATGAACCGTACGGGTTGTTTTGATGGATGAGCTAGAATCATTCTGCATAAACAAACAGCTGTCGGAAGGATAAAAAGCTTAGCAATTTACGAAATTGATAAGCTTACAAATATGCGGCGCACTCGCGGTTGATGTCTATCTTCTATTTCCAGCGCTCGCACCATTCGTAACCGACATCCCGTTATGAGGGCGCTTTAAAAATAGAATATTCAGGTTTAGCAATTGAAATTCAACGCCGATTGGAATAATCACCACACTCTCGGGTTAAAGCTCCCCGGTTAAAGTTATGCGAACGGGGCGGTGCGATTATATGGCGTTTGTTTTCATCGCGAACTTCTGCGCGATAACTCAAATAAAAAAGTTTCGTCCAAGAACTGCGGCATCACAACAATAGCTTCGTGAATCCACGCAGCCATGGAGAGACATCAGCATCAGCCCAGCAGGAAGGATGCCATTCCTCAAAAGTAGAAGCGAGAAGAAGAAAAAAAACACACACACACACACACCGTTCCAAGTCTCTATGACCGTTTCGCTTTAAACGACCCTCCGTTCAAGGAGCGGATAAAAATTAATTAAAATTTTATCCGGCGCTTATCTTTCACCGTGAGTTTGGCTCGGGAGCTATGGAGTTTCGGACGGTACACCGCCCCCGGGGGTGGCGGTATTATTGTGAGGTCGTCTGGATGATAAATTTTGCAGCGGATCTTCCATTCCACAAGATGCCAATCGGCTACGGCCGCCACGGAAGGAAGGCTGGTGGTGTGCTAAGGACGAACGGCAACCGGCGGATGCAGAGCGGGAGCAGAAAATGAAGTCACGGCACGGGCATCACGACGGCGGCCGAAACGCGTACCATCCCGAGGGGTTTGAAGGCCGAAAACCGAGTTGGTTATGAAAATTTAAACAGGTTCGCTAAATGTGCTGGTGTTGAATAGTAATTTCGCAATTAGGCCACCATTAAGTGCCGATGGGGCGCATGTTTGAATTTTAATCATTTCGTCGCATCGATTGTCACGGAAAAGGAAGTATCAGAGCAGACGCTGAAATAGCTATAACTGTCTGTATTTTTCATGCACTGAATCGTTGTTATTAGCAGCAATAAACAAAAACCAACTACAATATAAACAGCATAAAAAAGCAAAAGGATAACTACTACGAGTAAATTTCAAAACGAGGACCGTTTCCATAACTCTGTGACTCCTTATCGTAAATTTCCAGAACGTTCCAAAAGTGCTCAAGGATAGACAGATAAGCTGTTGCTAGGGAATGGTAAGAGAGATAATTTGAGTACCCCAAAAGCAGAGCCCGCACCGGGAATAGCAAGGGCTAAATACTTTAACCATTACCATTACCATTATCATTCTAATGCCATTGACCAGTTGCTGGCATTCTGTACGAGGCTCCCGGGAGAGTACAACAAGGGTCGAAGGTCATTTGCAAGTCTGTGTTTATTTTCGGACTACGAGTGATGCGCTACTTACTGAAGAATTATGTCTACGCGTGAAGAGCCATTTACTTTAATATTAAACTCCAGTAAAATGAAAATTATCAGCGTCTCTCGCACCAATTTAGAGCGTGCTTCGGGAAATGGCACAAACTTACAAAGTTCAGGAAACATCCGAAGAACAAGACATTGTGTTCGCCTTGAACCAATTTCTGCTCACACTGATATTGTTACACGGCATTGAGTGGGCAATGGATGGCAACTGAAGTGAACTTTTGCCCTGAAGCAGAAGCCGAAATTGTGCTCTGTTTAGAGAGTCTCATCTAATTGATGGTGATGTGTAAAGATGGATTCTCCGTTTTCGGGCCATCGAACTATAGTTCGTGAAAAATTCATGAAAACGGTTTGAGGCGAAAAACTCACGTACCTTGATGAGTGAATTGTGCTGTAATGATAAGTAGAGCAAACACCTTTTGTTATCTCTTTGTTGGGGCGTGATGGTGTATGCTTGAGAACGATAACGATACCATCGAGAGAATTTTGGTTACAAAAGAGATACAGAGCACGTTACGGTTTGGCTGACGTCGACAAACAGAGGTTGAAGCACACATAAAGCTAATTTAGATTGATGGTGTTTAATTTCTTACAACGGTGGTTGAACGAATACGAACGAGTTTGGAAAAGTGGAAATTCGCGAGAAGGATTAATTTATCCAATCCTCTATTCGTACCTTGAGTGAAAAAAATCGAACGATGCACAATTTTGGCGATGAACCGCTGAATTTCCGACATTTAATAAATGTCCTCGTGTGATCAATGATTGATGGTTTCATGAATTTTGAGTGTGAATAGGGGATGAAAAAATTATACTACGAACGAATATGCGACGTTTAGAAATACTGATGTCATATGAGAAATATGGAAAGAAGATAAAAATACATTCTTAAAGTCTTACAGACGAAAGGTCGTGTGTCACTAAATTAGTACGGCTATTTATCGAACGATGGATGACTCGACTATTCTTCGTTTAAAACAAAACAAACGACACATAAAAGCACATACTGAAGCAGTTGTATGGCGCTTATTTTCGGGTTCTATTCGTAACCGATTCGCAAGTGATGATACAATAAGATGAGATCTGATCTTTGAAGAAAGGAAGCACAGTTTGTAATTGAAAAGCATGGTTTAAAATTTACTTTATGTACTTCATTGTGTGACATTATTGGTAGTGTTGTTTACATATAGTGCTAGTCAACAATCCAGAGTTTGTTTGCTAACTTTGTCTTTAAAAAATAAAAAATATCCCAAGAAAGAAAAATGCAATACTTGCCATGAACATGAAACAAACATGAAACAAATTCATCAACGTTCCTTTTTTGTACCTACCTTGACGAATCGGACCGCCATTCTAACGGTCAAATTCAAAGAGGTCAAATGAACGCTCCATTTCGTGATCAATTTTCCACTTGAAATGAGCAATTGTTCACGCCAGAGAAAGGTGAAGAAAATCGATTGGCTCCTTTGCCAACCTGCGCACGCATCAACGAACGTATGCAGCTGCACACGTATCGAGATGCAAAACAGACGGAAAAAAACGTTTCCCACGAAAAAGTCACAATGCGTCAATGCACAGCGTACTGCAAAAAGCATGCACGAGACGACGACCTACGTCGGACGTAGACCGTAAAGGAAGCATTTGACAGAGAAAAAAACAGACAGACACCGTTTGAACAAGGTGCGAGCAGCACTCTACAACTGCCATGGTAGAAGACTATCTTCACGTCACATGAACTCACGGACACAGGTGCATGAGCACTCGAGAAAAAAAACCGTCCAAAACATCATCCAGGATGTTCTTGATCAATGCGTCATTATGTAAATTTTCCGAAAAAAGGAAAACATCAATAGGGATAATTTTAACTCCAAAAGGTTGTCCATTTTTGGTCGTTTAGTTAACGCGCTTTGTTTGAGAAAAAATAAGAAGGTTATATAGAGAGATTTCACATTGAAAATGTTGTCAAAAGATACTTGTTGGAATTGAAAAAAAAACTGTGAAAATAACAATTACAAGATACATCTTTAGCGTGAAAAGTTACTAAACCGAATTATAAAACGAAATTGATAATTTCAATGATAAATTAACTTTTATTTTGAGTTTGAAATTGAATGCCATAAACCTAGATTTATAATTAGTTTTATAAAAGAGTCTCAGAGGAAAAAAACATTCAATTTTCACCTACCTAGCCTATTATGGTTTTTGATTGAAGGTTTCGAGCCACGTGTATGACGCTGTGCAAGTTTTACAGGCATTATTTATTCATCCGTCAGTGTAGTGTGGTCATGGGTCTCTCGAGTTTACGATAATACGCCTAGCAGCTGTTGAATCAATATCTATCGTAAGCTTTGCATTCGGGGTCGCCATGGTGAAGTTTCGTTCACACAAAGTTACTGATACACTCATATGCACTGCAACTGTTACTGTATAAAGAAAATATTGTTTATTGTTTTGAGCACGGCATTTGATAAAATATTGCAGAAAAGATGGCGAAGGGTCTAAAGCAGCATTTCAGCCACATGATTAGCAAAATCTTACATTTTGAAACAGAAAATGGGTGTAAATTTACTCAAAAATGTTCACAAAAGCTACTCCAGCGTGATTTCGTGTACCAACGATAGGCGAAACCAAATCGTAATTTCACTGAACAGCCTTAACGACATACATGAGCAACAGCACTAAGGCAACCATGGTCATCCGAGTTGTTTCGACAGTTGCGTAGTGGAAATTGTCGTACTAAAAGTTAGAAACCGCTCATACACTGCTGAGAGACACAACGTGAGAGTGAGTTCGTCTGAAGTGAGTTCGTCCACAACGTGGAAATAGCTCGAATGAGATGAGAGCGACCAAACGGAACACTCACACTGAGGTGATGAGCAGGACACATCTCAGATACGATTCGGAAAAGCTATCCCAGGAACGGGATGAAAATGGATCGCACTGTGTATACGTGTCGTATCAATCAACACGTGATACAAAGTACGGGATTTCATGAGGGTGCTTCCGATTGAAGGCATTGCTGTTGTCCGAATTGGTAATGCAGTTTGAAGGATCGTTTGCAGATTTTTAACTATTTTTGTTGATGGTTTTTGAGATTGTCCTAGTTTTCCTGCTTGGATCAGGGATCGATGTTTTTTGGTGCAGAAACATAGTGTAAATTTCATTTATTACAGACTTCTTTCGGTATGATGCCAAAGATAAGTATTTCAAAAAAACTGACAACAATGTTTTTACCAGCCTTTTTTCAATATTATCATTTTTTTTGTTTATCTTTGAGTTTCATACATTTGTTAAAGCTGAAAAAGAAAGTTGAGTAAAAAATGACCAAAAATGATTTTAAATTGCATGTTTATAGGAACAATATTGAAAATCCTCTCATCTCGAAACCAATGATTGGAACCAACCCCTTATTATTAACAAACACTCGAGAACGGCTTACACTTCTACTCAATTAATTTAGACAAAAGAAGGCTGAAAAGATGTTTTAATCCTGTTGCCTTTGTGTGACGGCATTTTAAAAAGCTTTTTTGCTTTAACGAACTTAACGAACAGCAAAAAAAGAATCCACGCGAGCATTCTGCTCGGAATGATCTTTTCTTTTCTTCGTCATGTTTCTTGAACACAGCTTTCCGATTTGCATAACACAGCGAAAGGCTTTCCATTATGCTAGCCCCCATCGGCCGCACCGTTACGCGCGGCAAGATAATCGCTTAACTTCCCTGTTCCGGATTGTGTTCGTGCTAGCTTTCCGTGCTCTGATCGAAGCCACCGTCAAAAGGGTTGCCTCCATCGCGGCTGAATGTGTAATCTCGTCGATAGCGGTGATGGGAAAAATGTCACGCCATCGGCTAGGAAACTTCCACCGGGGGGAGGTGTTGAATCAACATTCACCGATCGCCGTAACCGGAGAGACATCGCGGTCCATTCGCTGGTACGATATTGAATTTGAGATCAGCTCCGTTTGGTGTTCGCTTTTCTTTGCGATTTGCAAAAGTTTTTTCATTAACGCGAAGAAACATTCGCTCGAAAAAAAACGGAAGAAAGGTAATGATGATTACCTTCGCTCGGTAATGATACTGTACGGGTATTAGGTTGAGCATGCTTATTGAAGAGAAAATGGTGTTATATATTCGCGTTGGAAGTACTATCAGGTGTTGTATTGAACAAATTGTATTGCACATGACGACAAAACAAACCTAATATGAGTTCAAACAATCTGTCTAAGTACTCCAGCTTCGAAATTTCAGTTTCAAATTCAAGTTGCCCCTTCAACTCCGTCCCTATGAGATGTTTAAATCGGACGAACCTAACAAGACACAACTCCAGGACGCGCAATGACTTCAAACAGCGGTGTAGCAAGCAACCACTGCACAAACACGGGTCTCGTTACCGAAAGCCCTTTCTTTTGCCACCCCGTAGACACTAGCAGGAGGTGTTACTTTTCCGGTCAGCACAGTTTATGGGTCGTAAAACGTGATACCGGGAGCGCCAAAGCAGCTGATATTAATTAAGATATCCGGAAATTTGATTGTGCAGTAAAAAGGAAATGAAAAAAGACAAAAAAAAAACACACAACCAGCCACATCCACCAAGACTATCTACAGCGTCCAACTGGCAGCTGGTGTCGATGTCGTAAAAGCCAAACCGACGCCACGGCAAGGGATTAGACAGTTCGGTGCTAGGTGCCCGGTGGTTCGCTTCCAGGCAGGGCGTACAGCAACCGGTTGTGTTAACCTAGGAGTCAGGCCATCACAGTGAATGCCCAAATCGTGACGAACGGATGAATGTTCGTCTTAAGCGTAATTCACTCTCACCACCTAGTGCCGATGTGGTAGTGCTGGCCGTAAGCGGTATAAGAGGGAATAACTATGTCGGGCAGCGGGGTGCTTTTTTAAGGATTGGTTTTATGGCTCATACTGGTGTAGTCGGTGTGGGCAGGTTCTATTATCACGGGTAATCGATTGGGTAGAGAAAAATTACGTCCCTTCGGTGGTGGTAGGGATTATTGAGTAATCGGGCTGGAAATGGTTATAACCGTGAGGTGTGCACTGTTCTTGTACAATTGATTACAAGAGTGACTATTGCAATAGTCACTATACACAAAGTTCACCATTAGGAGCCATTTTAGATAGTGGTTCACCGATGGTTTTCATACTCCTTGATGTTCCTGAAGTTGTTTCACATAGGTTTTCACAAAAAAATCCAGATACTTGCGTTCCTGTTTCCGTACCATACAGCAACAGGATTGGAACGCTTCCGCAGCCAACATGCAGCCAACATTAACAGAGATACCGCCACAGTCCCGACTTACGGTTCAGAAAAGTATGGTACCTCACTGGGCGCAGAAATTGGATTATTTTTATTTCAGCTTGTTGTTTCTCATTCTTTTTCTTCTCGAAAAACCTCCCACCCACTGGGACCGAGGCATCGTAGGAGAGTAAATTTTCCGTGTTCCACCATTAGCCACCATGACACGCGAGAGAATGAGCAACCATCCGGTCCATGGACCATGGTGCGAATGCATTCATCTTTTCTATTCATTTTTATGACTTCACCGGGACCGGGCTATTACTGGAACGCCACCCATGGAACGTAAAATACTATTATTGTTCAAGCATAAACATAATCATATTTTTCAACCCAGCGCATTGCACATTTTTTATCACGGGCTCTGGCCGGTCGGTAAGTTGACTTTGTCGATAACCGGTTATGCATTCACGCTGGCTGAAAACAGTCTTGCTTATGGTGGCTGAAATGGTCTAAAAACGTTTGGTAGGGTTGCTCAATGCGTCCCGAGTAGAGGATTGTCCATTTCAGTTTATGCACGTGGAAGATCTAGTGAGTTCAGTACGATCAAGAGAAATGATTAGCAATGCAATAACGATGAGGATAGTTAACAAGTTGTGGTGGGGAAGTCTTCCTTTTTTGCTTTATTTTTGTCGGAAAGAATTGCCCCTTTCTATCTACCTGTTTTCGAAACTATTTTCAATATTAAAAGCTTCATTTAGCAATGTTGAATATCGTGTTTCCTGCGGGTTTACCCCCGTTCGGTCAAAAATCTTCGTAATGATTGTTAGATGTACTTCGAATGAGCTTCTAGTCATAAAACTAACAATGGAGCCGCCCAGTGCTTTGTTACTTTCAGAACTTTCCTACCTCATTGTGTAGATTAAATTCTTTTTTCACTTGTTGTTCTTGGAATATGCGTATCACTTCTTTATAAGGTACAGCATGTGTACATATAAAAATAAACAAACCGATTAGTTTGTCTATTCTGATTAATTACACGAGCTGCTTTTTGGTATGCTTTTCAAATATGTTTTTTTTTCAGACGATCATTGATTATTCAAACGTGGTGAAAAACAGATCGGGTTGAAATGGTTATTTTGCATAACGTCGGTGGTTCGATATTTTCGTCAAGAAGATACCAGAAAAACTCCATTGCTATCGAATGCGCCTATTCAAAATTCATTTATTCAATGCGACGTTGTCGCAGAGTTTTGAATTTGTTATCTGTGACACTTAATGAG
Organism: Anopheles cracens; assembly: GCA_002091845.1. Classification (NCBI taxonomy): domain Eukaryota; kingdom Metazoa; phylum Arthropoda; class Insecta; order Diptera; family Culicidae; genus Anopheles; species Anopheles cracens. Next base: position 134,234 of record KZ070593.1, read on the forward strand.
TTGTTTCAAATTTTCTCTTCTAGTGTCTTTCACTAGTTCACACAGAGCTTACGATACGGTTGTGTAGACGATTTTGTTCGGAGCAAATGACCTTCGACAATTTATTTAGTTTAAATGTTCAACATCCTAGAAAATACAAAAAATTCTACTTAAATTGTTATCGTTACACATGCTGCAAACACACACACAAAGCCTATGCAAAATGCTTCAAAACGTTGCATCGGCCACACAACATTTGCGATCAACACAGCATTTCTCAATATGCAGGTTCAAGCCAAACAAACAAGAGGCTGCAAACTTTGAATGAAAAATGCTTCAACGGTCGGTCCGTTTGTCTGAACACACTGGCGGTAAGAGAACCAGCGCTGCATGTAGCGCATACCGATGCGTTTATTCAACTGAAACCCACCCAATGAGTACATGGTCCGGTAGGTGAAAAACTTTTCGGTATGCGCTCACCACAAAGCAACAGCCTGTAAGAATTTTATGTCTATTGTTGGCTATTTTGTTATGGACATATTTTTTCCGACGGCTTTTCAGCAACATTGTGGGAGTTTTGGTTGAACAATAGCCGAGTGGATTGTCCAGTGAAGAAGAATTTATGCTGGTAAGCTTCTGAAAAGAGTATATGCGTACGACGAGAAAGAGAACTATTTCGTTGTTGCATACTATATATCCCAACTATGCTTCTGAGGTTTGCTTGCATGCGTATGATTCCAAGATGAACTTTTTGTTTGATATGGATGATCATGTTGTACTAAGTTGTTTTACATTCCGGTTATTGAGCAAAAAACCTCCATTAACACGGAACACAACACATACACACAACACTTTCATATTTCTTTATAGACCGTTTTTTCTGTACGTTTCGCATAAAATGTTTACAATCACTTTGGTAAAATTTCTATCCAAAAGTACTATTTTGATCTATCTCTGATTCGTTGCATGTTCTAATCACGCAAAATATGATAGTTTATTTGCTTTTAAACTATCATATTATTGAACGAATAAAAACAACTTACCTTTACACGCGAAACAAGCAGCTGGCAGAACAGGACATATACTGAGCGAAACAGTGAAAACGTTTCAGGTTTGCAATTAGCGCGTAGAGACGCATTAATTTATGGACCCATTAAGAGCACCAAGACCATGGCATCCTTTAAGGAGCGCTATTGTGGCGAACTATGGATCGTTGTAGGGTTACAGGTTAGTCATTATATGGTCGGTTGCAATTTTATTTACTACCAATAAACATATTAGTAGATGAAATCTATTGTGTGCTATTTACACTACAGAAGTTTAACATTAATTTACGTGGTAGTTCAGCAATCATTGTGATAATTATTCCCAGGAGGGATTACTATTTATCAACCAAATTAAGATGCTTTCACTAGCCATCTAATATCTGCAATGCCCATCTTCTCGGCGAAAGGTTGACTTTAATTGTGGTTAGGGAATCGATTAGTAAGCGCTTTGCCAACTCACGACACGGCGGCTGTGAAAAGGAATACAGTACGAACAGACGGTAATCAGTTTAACTGCTCATTACGCCTCCCTTTTACATAAATCAAAATGTTCGCCAAACGAACGCAAAGAGTCCTTGAAAACTAACAAAGGGTATCATTTGTAGTGCCCAATATTTTAAGCTTTTATTAGCTCGTAAAATGTAGAAAAAAAAACACAAGATTATGTCACCGCTAAAGCGACGCAGGACAGGTTGAGATAAAAAACAAAGCCATTCTAGCTGCTCGGTTTAGCACACTCAGGTAAAATACGTTGCAAACTGTGGTAAATCTGCATGATAAATGTGTCTCAATTGTTTATAGCAAGTTGGCATTGTTGACTGGAAACAAAAGATAACAGCAAAGAATGTGCAGCAAAGCGAAGGTTTACAAGGGGTGTAGGAATCAACATCTTAAGACCTTTTTCACATCACAGTAAAGTCTGAGCATGCATCAAAAAAATAATACTACGGTAATTGGGATATTGGGACAGGTGTACAGTCTGCTTAATACATCTGTTTATAGTACGAATAAAAACAACTTACCTTTACACGCGAAACAAGCAGCTGGCAGAACAGGACATATACTGAGCGAAACAGTGAAAACGTTTCAGGTTTGCAATTAGCGCGTAGAGACGCATTAATTTATGGACCCATTAAGAGCACCAAGACCATGGCATCCTTTAAGGAGCGCTATTGTGGCGAACTATGGATCGTTGTAGGGTTACAGGTTAGTCATTATATGGTCGGTTGCAATTTTATTTACTACCAATAAACATATTAGTAGATGAAATCTATTGTGTGCTATTTACACTACAGAAGTTTAACATTAATTTACGTGGTAGTTCAGCAATCATTGTGATAATTATTCCCAGGAGGGATTACTATTTATCAACCAAATTAAGATGCTTTCACTAGCCATCTAATATCTGCAATGCCCATCTTCTCGGCGAAAGGTTGACTTTAATTGTGGTTAGGAAATCGATTAGTAAGCGCTTTGCCAACTCACGACACGGCGGCTGTGAAAAGGATGGGCCATCTGTTTCAAAGTGTGAACTTTTAAGGGCGATCCGTCATTACGCCGGCAAACTTTTCATTGGCCGTCAGTAAGACATCATTATAAATTTTGAGCTAGTAATGAACGCTAATAAAATTTAACGGTGAAAGCGCCAGCTGGTCACGCGCGCCTCGTCGAATGAGTTATGCCTATAGAACCGGGAGTACCACCGCGAACGAGCATTAACCGAGACGTTCTCGCGAGCAAACAAGCTGGAGGATGGCGAAAAAAACACAAGATTATGTCACCGCTAAAGCGACGCAGGACAGGTTGAGATAAAAAACAAAGCCATTCTAGCTGCTCGGTTTAGCACACTCAGGTAAAATACGTTGCAAACTGTGGTAAATCTGCATGATAAATGTGTCTCAATTGTTTATAGCAAGTTGGCATTGTTGACTGGAAACAAAAGATAACAGCAAAGAATGTGCAGCAAAGCGAAGGTTTACAAGGGGTGTAGGAATCAACATCTTAAGACCTTTTTCACATCACAGTAAAGTCTGAGCATGCATCAAAAAAATAATACTACGGTAATTGGGATATTGGGACAGGTGTACAGTCTGCTTAATACATCTGTTTATAGTACGAATAAAAACAACTTACCTTTACACGCGAAACAAGCAGCTGGCAGAACAGGACATATACTGAGCGAAACAGTGAAAACGGTTTGCGCATTAGGCTTTCCATTGCGACTAGCGTACCTAATTAAAAACAACACTTAAATTAATCCGATTTAACAAATCTCCATAGCGTCGAAACGTTTGTTTTCAAGGGGCTTTAAACTTTTTCAATTAATAAAAGACGACAGTGTTTTTAATTCTCTACCTCTTAATTTCATGCCGCTCCATGGCAGTGAAAGCTCGCCGAAAAACAAAATCCTCGAGACAGATAAGTACATTATAAGGAATTTCACATCTACCTTATTAGACAACGGCAAGGCGCAAAGAGCTGGGCTGTTGCAAATATAATATACAAATGAAATCCGCATTTAACAATGCGAATATATAAAAATCGGAATAAATAAAAGATGTCTTCTCTCTGTGGATGAGTTTTGCTTATTACATTATGAGTATTACATCAAGAATCACTTACTTCCAATAACAATTCATCTTAATGAATATAATTTTAATACATACATACTTTAATCAGTACATGAACAATGTTCACACAGCAAGTTTCTATTATTGCAAAGAAGAAAAGCTATTGAACCACGTTTCAGCGATTTAAACACGTATTTCGCTGCACTTTAGCCAGGTGCAGCACCAAATCACGCCCCAATACCAGAAATAGACACGTGTCCGAGCCGGATACGTGCAGGGCACGTAACACTAGCCTTCGCTCCAAAAGCAGCACATGCACGTGCTGTTAATAGCCATTGTGACACCAAAACAAAGTGTATATTGGAGCTGAAATGCGATGCCGCGTTCTTATCTCTCGGGTGGAGGACGTTTCCGGCAAGGCGGTGGATAGTTTCAGCTTCTATAAATTGCTTCGATGTATCACACGTGAAGTACGTGAGGCAGAAGTACCGATCGTGTGCAGTGCTGAGCTTTATTAGAGATTTCACACCCACCGTTAAGTGTTCGCAGTGTGACGCTTTTTTTAAGGTGTACTTGATATCATTTTCTTTATTATTGTTGCAGCGAGTAAACGATACTCCTGTAGCTTAGTAGGTGCTGGGCATCGGTGACATACATATACAGTACGAACAGACGGTAATCAGTTTAACTGCTCATTACGCCTCCCTTTTACATAAATCAAAATGTTCGCCAAACGAACGCAAAGAGTCCTTGAAAACTAACAAAGGGTATCATTTGTAGTGCCCAATATTTTAAGCTTTTATTAGCTCGTAAAATGTAGAAAAAAAACAAATTTGAATGCTTAATTTTTATGTTATTTTTAACAAAATATGTCTTTCATCGCTGCAAAAACGAGGCAAAATGTAGCAATATGGCTTACATTTTTTTTCAAACAATTTTTTTAATCTTTTCGGTGGCATGCTGAATGAAAAACAAATTCAAATTATAGCGTGGAACGTCATGTTCTGCTCTGAATGCTGTCGGAAATTTGGTTTGCGCATTAGGCTTTCCATTGCGACTAGCGTACCTAATTAAAAACAACACTTAAATTAATCCGATTTAACAAATCTCCATAGCGTCGAAACGTTTGTTTTCAAGGGGCTTTAAACTTTTTCAATTAATAAAAGACGACAGTGTTTTTAATTCTCTACCTCTTAATTTCATGCCGCTCCATGGCAGTGAAAGCTCGCCGAAAAACAAAATCCTCGAGACAGATAAGTACATTATAAGGAATTTCACATCTACCTTATTAGACAACGGCAAGGCGCAAAGAGCTGGGCTGTTGCAAATATAATATACAAATGAAATCCGAATCGATTAGTAAGCGCTTTGCCAACTCACGACACGGCGGCTGTGAAAAGGATGGGCCATCTGTTTCAAAGTGTGAACTTTTAAGGGCGATCCGTCATTACGCCGGCAAACTTTTCATTGGCCGTCAGTAAGACATCATTATAAATTTTGAGCTAGTAATGAACGCTAATAAAATTTAACGGTGAAAGCGCCAGCTGGTCACGCGCGCCTCGTCGAATGAGTTATGCCTATAGAACCGGGAGTACCACCGCGAACGAGCATTAACCGAGACGTTCTCGCGAGCAAACAAGCTGGAGGATGGCGCGTCGTAAACGTTTGTCATGCAAAGCACCCGAGAAAAGTTAGGAGCTTTTTGCACAAACTGAATAAATAATTGCTTACCTTTGGTAACAACCATTAAAACGAGGCGTCAAACTACTAATTATCATGTGGACTTTTACTTCGATAATTTTATCAATGACTGTCCGATTATTCGAAACTTAACTTCAGCTTGTGAAAGCAATGATGGAATAAAGACTACATTTTAAAATTATTTTCTGAAGTTTCCGAATTCAGGAACAATATCATTGAAAAGAAAGTAAACATTATACTTACTAAATAGGTGTCGATTTTTTACGCAACGCGCTCGATGTAACAAAGCACTGGCAGTGGCATTTCATTGTGAAAAATGTCATCAACTTGTAATAAGATCACTAATTATTATTTCTCAGCCAGCTGCTGGGATAATCAGTCTCAAGCGTCAGGCAAGTGTCGTTCTTAGTATGTGTGACGACCATCCCGAGCGAATCATCAGACGTGTCAGCTTGCGCTGTAGTGCCAATTAAGCTGATGATACATCTTCACGTGCTCATTATATATGGAAAAGTGTAGAATATGAGAGTGACAATCACGATGGCCCGTGCTCGTATCCAGTTTAATGTGACGTTTTATGGTACGGACATTTTCTTTGGTTGGTTAAAAATTGATTGCAGAATGAGTGTGATGTGAAGGAAAAACGAATAAAAACAACTTACCTTTACACGCGAAACAAGCAGCTGGCAGAACAGGACATATACTGAGCGAAACAGTGAAAACGGTTCAGGTTTGCAATTAGCGCGTAGAGACGCATTGATTTATGGACCCATTAAGAGCACCAAGACCATGGCATCCTTTAAGGAGCGCTATTGTGGCGAACTATGGATCGTTGTAGGGTTACAGGTTAGTCATTATATGGTCGGTTGCAATTTTATTTACTACCAATAAACATATTATTAGATGTCATCTATTGTATGCTATTTACACTACATAAGTTTAACAATAATTTACGTGGTAGTTCAGCAATCATTGTGATAATTATTCCCAGGAGGGATTACTATTTATCAACCAAATTAAGATGCTTTCACTAGCCATCTAATATCTGCAATGCCCATCTTCTCGGTGAAAGGTTGACTTTAATTGTGGTTAGGGAATCGATTAGTAAGCGCTTTGCCAACTCACGACACGGCGGCTGTGAAAAGGATGGGCCATCTGTTTCAAAGTGTGAACTTTACCGGCACACCGCGCCAAGATACGCTAACCTTGCACCACGCTAGGCCAGTTATGACGAATCCAGATGCCATGGACTGGGGAACGATTGGGAGCGTGAATCCTGACCCACGTGAGGATACCGGAAGGATTGCCTCATCATCACCGAGGTCATCGCGTTATCTGCCAACGTCCCCACCTACCCATAATCCAAACATTACGCTGGATGAAATTAGCAGATGTTTCAACCAGATGATGCAACAGTTTGGGACGAGCCGAGAACCGCGGCAGCAGGACCCGCGGCAGCAGAACCCGCGGCAGCAGGACCCGCGCCAGCAGGCTCTGCACCAGCAGGAAGCCCACCAGCAGGACCCGCGGCAGCAAGAACCGCGGCAGCAGGACCCGCGACAGCAGGCTCCGCACCAGCAGGAAGCCCACCAGCAGGACCCGCGGCAGCAGGATCCGCGGCAGCAGGACCCGCGACAGCAGGCTCCGCACCAGCAGGAAGCCCACCAGCAGGACCCGCGGCAGCAGGACCCGAGGCAGCAGGACCCGCGACAGCAGGCTCCGCACCAGCAGGAACCGCACCGGCAGGAAGCCCACCAGCAGAACCCGCGTCGGCAGGAACCTGACGTCGTTCAGCGGCTCGAAACAGTGCTAAACACATTCGTTCAGCGGATGAACAAC
>KZ070593.1:142231-157768 GCA_002091845.1 Anopheles cracens
GTTGTTCCAGCTCCTATAGAAGCTCCAATTGAAACCGTAGATAATTTTGAAAGAAAAATGCTTATTATGGTCAAATGGTCAAAAGGTGTCAAAAAACCATCGTTTAGCAATCTAAAAAATAACCAAAAAATGTAAATGTTGTATATCCAACAAAAAATCCTTTCTGTGGTAGCTTGATCCGTTGGAAAAGCATTCCAATTGTTCTTCTAACAACATTCGCCGTTTGACTGTTACATCAAAGCAGGCGAGAGATGGATCAGAAGGAATAATTAACCAATAATTTAAGCTAAAAGTTCATTAGCCACAATACGCTACTGCTTTTAAAGTACTGTAAAAATTGTTGTTCGCTGTATTGTTGTTCTACTATTAGGTTATGATGCTCTTCTAAGTTGTAGATAACAAAACCATGCGTCTTTTGATCATTTTTACACATTTGTACAAATACTGTTACTATCTATCAATTTTTTCAGAAAATTCAAATGTCAAATATTACATGAGTGAACGAAAATATTTTTTAAACAAATAATCGATTTAAAATTCGTTAAAAACAGGTACTTTAAACTACTTTAAACGAAACTTAATATTGTAGGCATATTTTTTAACGTTTTTTTTCATTTCTTTTGACCCTTTCTTTGTAGTTTTTTTGGCTCTGAATATGAAATTTTGTGTATTTGGATTATTTTTTTTGGTCATATATTTGGGTTTATATTTGTTTTATATTATGACATAAATGAAAATGCTGAAAATAATGTTTTATGTCATAATGCTGGGTCGACCTCTCTCAGAGGACTCAGAACTCCGTGACCTAACATTTTCTCAGAACTCCAAGGTGAGTAAGTATGAAATGAATGTAGTTTTCTATTCTAAACCACCCAGCTTATCAGCCCCATAAAGAAATGTGCAATAAAAGGAATATTTTCACGAATAGTGAATGGCTTGATTCATTCAGTCAACAAGTGTATTTACATCTTTACCACCGCACCAAGCTAACAATCATTTGTCGATTTCTCCGTTTCCGGTTCAGGTCTGATTCCTACGCTTTCTCTGAGTTCTCCGCTTACTTCAGCAGCACCTGGGCGGGTGCGGCGGCGACGTACGGCGCGGAGTATGCCAGCGGGGCAGCGGCCACGTACGGTGCGGCGTAGGTGTACGCCAGCGGGGCCGTGTTGCCGTGGAAGGTGCGTTCGTAGACGGCGGCACCCTCAGCCACGTAAGCGGCCGGCGCGGCAACGACGGCAGCGGGGGCGGCAGCATAGGCCAGCACACCCGGCTTCGGATCGGCCTTCGCCGAAACGGAAGCGACAGCCAGGATGGCGAACAGGCAAACCTAGCGAAAGGAGGGAAGCGATTAGAATGGACACACGAACGGGAGCATGGTTCTCCCATCAGCCGAAGAATACTTACGGTCTTGAACATTCTGAAGCTGGTTTGGGGTTGGGTGCGTTGCGCTGGGTTGGCGAATGCTGTTGTTGAAGATGTGTTTGCAGCTGAACTGATGCTTTCCCATAGACGCAGGCATGCTTTTTATATCGAACAAATCCATCCAACCAGAATCCTTGAGACCGTTTTTCGGCTGCAGACGGCTGGGTCGCAGGGATAATGTGGCATAATACGTGATGTTTTGGGGGACTTTATGGTGGTGGGTGGTGGGGCCAAGCAAAGACCGATATTGAACGACATTGGCACAGACACAGCTGACGGCACGGACGCTGCATATTAAAACCGTGCGTACCGAGTGGATGATGTTGCTAGTCACACAGCAAATGGTAATTTTGATCCAGTTTAATCGTTGTTGGAATAGGTACTTTGAGTGACAGTGCGTGAAGAGTCTCATGCAGCTTCGTGATTGTTTAATTAATTGGGTGGACTATGCTATCGATAGTACCTTCATACCATTCCATAACATTTATTATTGTTGTTACTAATAAACCACATATTCAACGGTCACAACATTTTAAATATGCTGAAAGGAATTTTTGGAACATTGCGAAAAATCAAAACGCAAAAGGTATGCAAAAAATGTAATATTCTACACATTGCATACTTTCAGGGACAACCAAGTGAATGCGCACGCTTTCTTCTCATTTTTACCGTTTTTCGGCTGCAGACGGCTGGGTCGCAGGGATAATGTGGCATAATACGTGATGTTTTGGGGGACTTTATGGTGGTGGTTAGGCCGCCAAGCAAAGACCGATATTGAACGACATTGGCACAGACACAGCTGACGGCACGGACGCTGCATATTAAAACCGTGCGTACCGAGTGGATGATGTTGCTAGTCACACAGCAAATGGTAATTTTGATCCAGTTTAATCGTTGATGGAATAGGTACTTTGAGTAACAGTGCGTGAAGAGTCTCATGCAGCTTCGTGATTGTTTAATTAATTGGGTGGACTATGCTATCGATAGTACCTTCATACCATTCCATAACATTTATTATTGTTGTTACTAATAATCCACATATTCAACGGTCACAACATTTTTACATATGCTGAAAGCAATTTTTGGAACATTGCGAAAAATCAAAACGCAAAAGGTATGCAAAAAATGTAATATTCTACACATTGCATACTTTCAGGGACAACCAAGTGAATGCGCACGCTTTCTTCTCATTTTTATAGCACTCGATTTTCTCTTTTCGTGCACTAGCGCCCTCTATCCGTTGGCTCACAAAACGTCTCTCACGTTTGATTTTTATTTTTTTCTCGGTTTTACGGAATTCAGTGCTTCTATTCATTATTTCTAACTTAATTTTCAATTTTATATTCTTCCCATTTGGAAATATGCTATTTAAATAGCAAACTAAGTGTGCTTAATGCTTTAAAAAACTATTGGTGCTGCGAATGTCGCAGATTAACGAAATCAACGTTGTAATCATATTGTTCCAACAAAGAACATGAAAAATACAAATCGCTAAGCGTAGCTCCATTATTTCAACGTCGCGACAACCGTTTGGTGAGCTACTAAACATCGAGCGTTTTAGTGGGAAGTTGATACAGCTTTGTCCATTGGCGCGACGGGACGTGAAACAGGCAGAAACGCTTTTCAATAATGAATTAAAAGCATCAGACAGATTGACGAAGCATAAAATACTTGCTCTCTAGATGAGTAAAACAAAATATATTGTAATGGGAGCTATACAAGGCCAAAACCAGATGAAACATTAAGGAAAAATCATTGACGACCAATAACATTTCGATATATGTATCGGGCGTGATTGCAAAAATTAATCAAGAATCATTCAACTCTACAAATCTCTGCGAACTCCACATTTAAAGACTTTTGTACCTCTATTCTGTTTCTCGGTGATTATTGCAGGATTCAAAAATCGCAACAAATTATTAATATAATAATGAGACTAGTTTTGAGTTGCTCGAATATTGAAAAGTAATAGAACTTCATGGACACTAAACACTCGTAGAGCAGAGGAATCGAGAAATGCATCCCTTTCTTTTAATGAATACCCATAGTTGCTTGCATGTTAATGATATTCTAATTTTCACCACGATGCAGAACGAAATGGAAATTGCCTAATGTCTTATATTTGATGAGTGAAATGGCTGAATAACCAGGAATCTGGCCAATGGAAGACTGCGTGGCACTGCAAGTGCTAGGCTTCAACGTGCCTACGCTTCAGCTGCACTTGCAGCGTTTGCAATCCGCACTACGAAACTCATTATTAGTGTTTTAATTGTTTAAACTAAATAACGCGATGCTTGTCCCGGTTTGCCGCATACTCGCAAAGATTCTACATGTTCCTCGACCAAGGTAGACCACAGGGGAAACAGATCGGGATTGTTTCGTAGATGGATTACGATTCTATTCCTTTCAATCACCAGCAGCATATTGAATTGACCTAAAATGAATAAAATCAGTTAATTAATATAGTCCTTTTCTAACAGGAAGAATAATTTATGGACGAATAGTTGTGCGTATGAGAGTTGATTGTCTAGACCAACGTTACAGACATTTTCACAAACATTACAAAGCAGATAAAGATATTTACATCGATTATGCTGTGTGTAGAACCAGCTAACAGCCTTTCTTGGAATCTAAAATTCTACCAAAGAGGATAAACAAAAGCAACTTCCTCGAACGAAATTCACCACCCGATGTAGTTAATCGTAAGATAATTACACAAAACATTGCTCCTTAAAAATTCAGATAAACATGCTCGTCTTCAGCGACGATTTCTTTCCATCAAGCGAACAGGTACGACACCAAAACAAATGCTTCGCACGCATGAGCCCCCCCCCCACATCGTGCGTGACTCAACTCCAGAGCAAAATACACACATTATCGGCACTGTCGAGATGTTGCGAAATAGAAAATGCATTGCACACGCGAGTGTAATCCGTCGAATTGCACCATCTTTGCAACTACCACTCGCCACCGAACGAAACACGCAAGCAGAACCCGCACCGTAACATAACCTCACAAATTTCACGAAGAACCGACGGGCCTAAAACTCCCCCACTCCGGAAAAAGGTTCGAATAAGTCTTCGATACTGCTCCGATAAGGTGTCGAACAGGTTCCGAAAGGGTTCGGTTAAGGCTCCGATAAGGCTCCGATAAGGTAGAGTTGGGAATCTCGTACCGAACCCGTATGATATGTTCCGTTCCTTAAATGGAGCGTCAGGAACTAGGTGCAAAATTGTCAGTGAAGTAGATCCCGGTCGAAGTGCAAGTAGGTCCAGGCGGAAAACAACGGTAATAGCGTAATATCTCCCATCGTATTAAGGAGAGCATTCTCTCCTCACGAGTCGCACGAACCATGCATGTGAGTTCAACGTAGGTTGAATCTATGTAGGTTCAACGTTTGTAGGTGCATTAACAGCTCGGACCTTTGCAACTGGGTTCACCGGTCTTAGATGCGCAAGAAGCGATCCTACATGGTCATTTACGTACCTTTTTCTAAAGGAACTAGTTCCGCTTCGCTGCACTGTTTTGTAACAGTTACTTATTACTACGATAGGGCTCCGATAAGGCTCCGATAATGCTCCGATAAGATTTCGATAAGATTTCAAAAAGGTACTGATAATATTCCGATAAGGTTCTGATAAGGCTCCGGTGAGGCTCTGATAAGGGTCCGATCAAGTTCGTACAAGGACAACGTTTCGATAACGTTCGAATAAGGTTCCGATAACGCTCCGCTAACGTTAAGATAAGGTTCCGATAACGTTCCGTAAACATTCAGATAAGATACTGATAAGGTTATGTTAAGACTCCGATAAGGTCTCAATAAAGACCCGATAATGTCCCGATAAGGTCCCGATAGGGTACCGATATGGTTCTGTTAAGACTCCGATAGGGTTCCGATAAGGCTCCGATAAGACTCCAACAAGGCTACGATAAGGATTCGATAAGGCTCCAATAATGTTCCGAAAAGGTTTTGATAAGATTCCGATAAGATTTCAATAAGTCACCGGTGAGGTTCCGATAAGGATCCGATAAGGTTTCGATAATGTTCCTATAAGGACAACGTCTCGATAACGTTCAAATAAGGTTCAGATAATTTTACGTAAGCATGCCTATAAGGTTTCGATAAGATAACGATAAGGTTTTGTTAAGGCTTCGATATGGTCTCAAAAAGTTCCAAATAAGGTTCCGATCAGGTTCCGACAAGACTCCGACAACGTTCCGTAATGGTTCCGATAGCGTTTCGGTAAGGTTCGGATGCGGATAAGTCAAACATTCAATCCAAGTTTTTTATAGTGTTGCGAACTTTGCTAGATAATCCCAGCCAGCAGGATTCAAATGATTCAAGGATATCATCTTAATGTTTGCAAATCGTGACAGTTGGCTCCAGACTTGTCATTCGTTCGAATCGAACGACCTATTCCTAATAATCATATTTCCCACACGTCACCTTGCTCGCAATTGCGGCCTGCGCGAATCCGTCCCCCAGAGGCCCTTGAACCAGTGCACTAAATAACGTTACCATAACGTCCATCCCAACAACACGGGACGGTTCACACCCTCCAGCGACCCATAATGCGCCGACGTCGGTCATCCAAAATCTAACGACAACCACGAACGGTCAAAGCACCACCAGAAGTACACCGAAACACTTTCGACCCGCGATTGCCCGTAATCCGATTTGCATGGCGTGCGTGCGTGCGTGCGCGGGTGGTGCGTGAGCCGCATACTAACGCCGTGCAACTAAGTGTCGCACGGCAAGCACACGCGCGTAATCAGCTGGACCAAGCAGAGCCGGCACTTTCGGGCATTTTATGGCCGCCGGGTGGTGCTGGTTTCGCAGGTGACAAAATGACTGATGAAGAAGAGCGCATGGCACTGAAGGCACCGATCGTTCCCAGGCGTGTCCTTCTGCGCACCCCCGCACGCTCCATAAAGGTGAAAGGGAGGTGGTGTCGTCTTGCGATTTTTATCGCATATAAAAGATGGACGACCGATCGGACAGGATCATACAGCACACAAGCGTCGATCAGTTCACAGTTTCGTTTAGCTCAACTCAACAACAAACGCCCCCCAAACAAGCCCAAAATGTTCACCAAACTGGTAAGGATCGGTTTTTGGGCGCAGTACCCGACCCAGAAGGATACTCACACTCTCACTCGCTCTCCAGATCTGCGTCGCCGCCCTGGCCATCTCGTGCGCTTCGGCCAAGCCCGGCCTGTTGGCTCCGGTTGCAGCTCCGCTCGCCTATGCCGCCGCCCCTGCCCCGGCGCTCTACTCGGCTGGACCGGCCGTTGTGACCGCGCAGAGCTCGCAGGTTGTCGCCCGCAACTACAATGGAATCGCTCCGCTCGCCTACACCGCTCCGGCCGTCGCTTATGCCGCGCCCGTCGCTAAGCTTGCCGCAGCCCCGTTGGCTTATTCTGCTGCCCCAGTGGCTGCCGCTTATGCTGCGGCGCCGTTCGCCGCCGCTCCGTACGCCGTGGCGCCGTATGCGGCTGCTCCGTACGCTGCGCCGTACGCTGCACCGTTCGCTGCCGCCTATGCCGCTCCGTACGCTAAGGCGTTCGCCAGCCCGCTGCTCGCCGCCCGTGCCCCGTACCAGCTGTGGTGAAGTGGAGGTGTAGGAGTCCCAGGAAGTCCGTATGCCGCGATCAACAGTTCCTCATGAGCGTCCAGTTTGGTGAACGTTTGTTTTGTTGTTGAGTAATAAAGTATATTAGCATGTTTGAAACAATTTACATCGCCGTTAGTGTGAGAGTGCGTTTTTGTTATCATGAATATGGTGTAAAATGTTCTGCAATTGATATTTTTAGCTTCTGCTTAGTACACTCCAAAACATGATCTAACCAGCTGTGTTCTATTCAGTCTCCATTTTAGTTCTAGAAACTCCGTCGAGTTCCTGGTGGATGTTATATATAACAACAGTGTAGAGTCTATTCCAGGAATGTCACACTTCTTATCCATTGTCTCAACGACCTAAGTACGTCCAAGCAACCCATTTCTTAGGATCCTTTGTTAAATTATACCCGTAGCAGAATAGTCCATTCCGCTTCAACATGGATGATCCTGTTGAGGATGATGGACATCGCACCACTTTTCCCATACATAATAGAGATGTGCGTACTGAGTAAGAGTGAGTGAGTGAGTTGAATCGTTTTGATGAAAAGAGTGAGTTAACTCTTTACATAGAATTTTAAAGGCTTAAAGGGGGAGTTGTTATAATCGTATTCACTCACGAGTGAGTAACAACTGGCCGTAGGGAGCCCAATCCTAAATGAGTTTCCCGATTCGTTTTCCGACTTCCACTCGTTTAGTAACTCGCACTCACTCTTTTGGGAGTCGGCTCTCTACGGTCAGTTGTTACTCACTCGTGAGTGAGTTTGATTCTAAAGACTCCCTAAAGAGTTACTAAACGATCCGAATCGCAAAGGTGAGGGAGTAAGAGTGAGTTAACTCCCTGAAAGTTGTTATTCTCATCTCCAATACACAATTGATTATTACAATGTTAAAGACTGTAGACTCAAAAGAAAGATTTGCCAACAATGTTAGTACGTTAACCCTAAAACAAAGAATTGGAGATACTTTCATCTGTCTTTCACCTACTTTTGAAATATTGTTCTAACTAAAACTTACCCCAAATCGAATTTCATCGCTATTATTTCCTTTACCCCTCTGCAACTATGCAATAATAGCTCAAAATTTGAAAATCTGTGCTCCAACAATCATACACGATGCCTCGGATCAATAGCTGCGGTTTATTTAGCTCGTCTTGTTTGTTTGGCCTGCCTGTTCGTCTCAAACAGATTGATCTAAGAATATTCTTGAAATTGAATCTGGTGAACTGGTTTGCAACCTCCATTACGTAACGCCCAAAACAAAACAAAAACGCCAGGAAGAGGTACCAAAACGCGATCGATTAAACTGGTTCCGTCTGTTATATACAATTCATACACGTTTTGCCTGTTCCACCCCTCGGTTGAGCGAAACCGCCGTCCGGACGTGCGCAGTCGACTGTTTAATCATTTCGCATGCCAATGCAAAGAACCAGTAATTTAAATCATGAGAAGGAAGGAATGAACAGCAATAAAAAAAAGCTACGCAAATGTCAACAACAATCTAAAAACGGACAAGAACGAACCGCCCTTCCTGTGTTCTGCGTATTTGGGTACTTGCTTCTTCGCCTCTTTCTCGTTAGCAATATTATTAGGGTTTGTGTTGCTATTTGATGACTGTGGTTTGTTGTAGTTACAATTCTATACATACTCGTTACGCAAGTTTCTGGACAGTTTCAGGCGTACTCTTTCGGAACGTTAGTCCTTTAGGTCCCAAAGGTCCTTTAACTTGATTGCTACAAAAAGCTTCCCCACACGCAGAATTGCCCACACGCAAACGTTTGCTTGCTGGAGTTCTAACATTTCCGATCACTTTTGTTTCGCGTTCCGTTTTACTCCCTTTTTTAACCTGTCCGTCACGCGGCGTTCTAATGGACGTAACACACGTTATGTACTATCGATCGGTGACGCCTGGAGGCAGCTC
Organism: Anopheles cracens; assembly: GCA_002091845.1. NCBI lineage: Eukaryota > Metazoa > Arthropoda > Insecta > Diptera > Culicidae > Anopheles > Anopheles cracens. The sequence continues at coordinate 151,190 of KZ070593.1, forward strand.
TTTGTGTTCTTCCCAGTGCGCCTAAATCTTCTTCCGGCCAGAACACGTACACAGCAAGACACAATTGTAATCCGATCTCCAGCGCGAGTGTGAGATCCCCTGGGAAGCTGGGTATAAAAGGGGACACAAGCTGAGTCGTCTCCATCAGACAACCAACCAACCGTGCTGTAGCATCATCATCTGTTTCGGAAGCACTTCCTCCCAACAACACAACATTTACGAAAATGTTCACCAAGTTGGTGAGTTTTACAACGGGCAATAGCTGGATGGAGTCCAGAACTAACTCTAACTTCTTCTTTTAGTTCATCGTCGCCCTGGCCGTCGTGTGCACCGCTGCCGTACCGCCGGTACGCAACGCCCGGGATGCCGTCTTCCCGTTGGCCTACAGCGCAGGAGTTGTGCCGTCCTATGCCTACAGCGCTCCGGTTGCGTCCTACTCCACGTACTCCGGAGCTCCCGTCACCACCTACTCGACGTACTCCGGAAGCCCGATCGCTTACAGTGCCTACAGTGCGCCGGCGGTAGTAGCTGCCCCGTCCTACTACTACGGACGCTCCATCGTGGTCTAGATCCGCTGCGACTCCCGCCATATATCAGAACCTCGCTAAGAACGCAAACCTCTTCACACTCTCACTCTCTTGGATCTGGATCTGTCCCACTCCCAAACCGAAATGTAAAATAAAGTGACTGGAGTTTCATTCAAAACCGAACACCGACTTCCCCGGGAAGAGGGCCATTGAGGGCAGAACTGAGACGCAATTGTGTGCGCGCGCTCCACAAAACACCAAACACGTGCGATCCGTCAGGGCGATTATGCGACCATGTTTAGCATACCCAGCCGGTGCAAGTGCGTCGCGGCGTTTCAATGCCACCGTGCGATTATGTCACAATGGATCCGGCCCGATAGCGGTTCGATGCGTCGGCCGGGCTTAGGATCGTGCCTGGCTCCATGTCCGGACGGTGTGGAATAGGTTTGGAAAGCGTGCTCCAGGTGGGAATTTCGGCGGAACCAGAGCCGGCCGAACGAACAATGGGTGCGATCGTGCGTCCATATAAATACCCGATATACGGGCATTATGGACTCATTACACACTAATTGACCGTCCATCAAGCACCTGCTGCACCGACGTCGTCCGGGGAAGTCACAAACAAAGCTCTACAAACATGTTCTCCAAGGTGGTAAGTGCCAAGCGAAGGTCCTGATCTTGCAGACGTCTAACGTTCTCGTTCTCAGTCCATCGTTGCAGTCTGCAGTCTGCTTGCGGTCGCTTCCGCCGAACCGCATGTTCTCGCACCGGCCGTCGTTACCGCCCAAAGCTCCCAGGTGTTCGCCCGGACGTACAACGGATTCGTTCCGTTCGCGGTTCCAGCTCCGGTGCCAGCTCCGGTGCCCGTTCCGGCCTACCATCACTACCACACGCCCGGTTTCGTGCTGCCGGCGGCACACGCACCCGTCTTCTACCCGCAGCCCGTCGTCTACAACCCACCGGCGGCCATCCCGGTGCCCGTACCCGTCCCAGTACCAGCTGCACCCGCCGCCGTAGTGCCGACAGTGGTTGCGGCGGCTCCAGCAGCGAAGTTGGTGGCGGCCGCTCCCGTAGCGAAGGTGGCCAAGCTGGTACGACCGTTCCATGCCACCTTCCGCTACCGGTCAGTTGTTGCCTAATCGAGGCGGGGCCGGATAGGGCAAACGGAGAGACCCGGGACGGGACAAACATGTGATTAAGTAGTGCTTAAGCTAATCAGTGAAATAGACTGCAACCGAATGGCACAACTTCCGGTTGGTGTGCGCGCTAAGCGCTGGTGTAACGCCGAACGATACGCTTGTGCGCCAATAAATGTACGATGTACGATCGATCTGTAACCAATTAACTAGACTGATGTGGAGCTCCTTTGCTAATGCATGTGTAGCATGTGGATGACAATATTGTGGGAACTGGGAACTGTTATGAATTCCATACTCCTTGGAGCAACTATTGATGATCACCCCCAAAAGTATGCAATTTTCACAACAAACGCTTTATTTGCCCAGTGTTAATCAAGGTTTCCGAATGGATTCTACACTTCTACATGCAAAACAGTCCGGATTTTCAACCTCGTAATGAATGGTAGAAGTTTTTTGGAACGTTTTAATGTGTCCTACAACCTGTTCACCTCTGAAGACCTTTAAACTATCACATTTTACCCTTTGTTTGTGATTTGTTACATTTATATGTCCATATTTGTTATTTATTTTTCTTGTTAGTTTCATAACCTATAATTACAAGTTATAATTACAATTATAATTTACAAGTTCAGCAACTTAAAAGTCTCATTTAAGTACTTAAAGTTAAAAAGGATGAACTGCATTATAAAACATAGGTATATTAATTAGTTTGATAATAAAAAAAAACTACATAAAACCAAAAAAAGCTGTCTAATAAATAGAAAATTAAATTAAATAATTGTTCAATCTTTCAACTAATGCATTTTTTAATTATCTATGAAGGAGGAACAGCCAAAACTGGAGAAAGATGTCTCAACACAGAGTTAATGTACTACATATTATAATGATTTGAAACAACGGAGTTAGATATTTAAGTTATGACTTTTGTGACTTTTGAAACGAGTACTCTTAAGCTTTACTATCGATCTACACAGCATACATCGGGATCTTATTTGGACAGTTGAAACAAGTCATCCACACACCGTAATAAAGCTTTTTTCTAGTGTAGATTCCATGCCTTTTCAATTTTATAGCCTATCATGAACCAGATTTCAGCTGAACTTAGCTCAAGCTAGATCGAATATTTTACAAATAAAAACAAAAAACAGAAAAGCATCAACCATTTTGCACTTGCAGTAACAGTTTTATTTGTCAAACATAACCGAAATCAGCAGCCTTTGCCTTGTTAAGTGTCTTCACGGGAGAACACCCTTCACAGCACCAGCGAACCGTACGCGCTGTAAGGATACGTACCGTAAGGATACGCGCTGTATGCGTAGGGCGAAGCGGTGTACGCGGCAGCGACGGGAGCGGCGGTGTAGGCCGCGGCAGCGAACGGAGTGGCGTAGGGCGAGCCAACGGCCACGGATGGGGCCGCCGCCACCAGAGGAGCCGAGTAGGCCAGCGGGAACACGGGCTTGCCGTACGCCGCGGCAACGACCAGTCCGAAGAAGAAGATCTGACGTGGAAAGAATCGATTAAGAAGATGTCCTGCCACCTGGATGGCATGTCCTTACGATTTTGCTGAACATGTTGGAATGGAGGGTTTGCTTTGTTTTCGGTTGAAAGAACAACTGTGCTGGGTGACGAAGAATGGACCGCGTATTTATACTCTTCTAAGTCGCACGGCACGGCAGATGGGTAGGAGAAGAGTCCGACATCCTTGCCGGTTGCTCCAGTTGCAACCGGGGGTTTTAGCATGCGACCAACGGCCAGCCCTGACACATTGCAGCCCTGTCAAACTGTCGTCCTAGCGTGCCAGCAGGTCGCCCGATTGGTGTCGTCAAGGTCAGCCAAGTCTTCTTCAGCCAGCGCGCCGCTGGGGTTGTGCAACGTGTGAGGACGAACCGGGCGGATGACACCGTTTAGCATGCGCACGTACGCGCAATCGCGGTTGCGCCAACCGTTTGTTATGCGTGTATGATGCTACCGATGTTGCTACCGTTCGATTACGAGCCGGGCATTAATATTCCCCTCAGACGGCAGGCAACGCCACGCGCCAGAGTGGTGGAGTTTTCGACTCCGACAGTTCGATACAGGTGAAACCGAACAATTGTACCACCTGCGCTGGGATGGGTTGGGTTTTGTCGCTTCGGTATAAATAGCATCCTCGGCGGCAACAATGGTATCAGTCACTCACTGCACTTCAAGCCACTTTCGCGTTCCGAACGTCAGTTCTCCTCACCAAAAACCCACCCAATAAGCATCATGTCTGCCAAAATTGTGGTAAGTAGTCGTTGATAAGGCGTTGGTAAGGTGTTTAACGTGCAAGTTGCATACTTTTGAAGGGCCTAAGCCATTTTGCGCCTGAAAGTATGCAATCTCGTCAGAAAAATCTGTTTATTAATGCATTAGGAACGTTTTTTTGATGCGAATTGCATAGTTTCCGGCGGAAATTTGTTCTGCCAGCCTTAAAGTATGCAGTTCGCATAGCTTATTGCCGTCCCAAAAGCCAACGGTTCACCTCATTCACCGATTGACTCTGCTTCTACCCCCATACAGATCTGTCTGGCTGTGTGCGTGTTCGGAGCGGCTTCGGCCGGTGTTGTTCCGGTGGCCGCTCCGCTGGCCGCGGCCGGAGTTGTGGCACCGTACGCCACCTCCTACAACGCACACACCGTCAATCACGCCGTGGCGGCCCCAGTCGTTGCGGCTGCCCCGGCCGTCGCCGTCGCTGCTCCGGCGGCTCGCTTGTTGGCTGCGCCGGCCGCTCCCGCGCTGGCTTACACCGCCGCCGCCGGTCTGCCCGCCTACAGCGCCTACACCGCCGCCGCCGGTCTTCCCGCCTACAGCGCCTACACCGCCGCCGCCGGTCTGTCCGCTTACAGCGCCGGTCTGCCCGCCTTCAGCCCGTACGCAGCCTACACCGGCCTTCCGGCACCGTACGTGTTCTAGAGCAGCTGGCGGTCGCAACGACTTGGAACAGACAACGGGTTCAAAACTTGAGACGAAACGTGGAACGTGGAAGTCTTTTGTAAATAGCTTCTTCCGTCGTAATCGCAGTTTTGTATGAAAATTAAACTTACAATCGTAGCATGAAAACTTATGAGCATGTAGTCATCCCTCAGTCATCAATATACGAAAACTAGATGAATGACTTCTTGTGTCTTCTTCTTGTGGCCTCTTACTGGCCATAACTTTGGCCCATCTTCTACCAGTATTTGTCTGAAAGATTAGTCGTATTTCAAGTTCATAAAACTGTCAAACCAATTCTTCACCTCGTCATATGAACGGAACTCCTGGAAGTCTTTATACACTTGACTTGAATGATAAACCCTTCCTAAATTCTTGCTGGGCGCACCATACGTCTCAAGGAAATCTGAAGAGTTTCACTTCTCTATAAGAAGCCCAAGCAGCTTCTCAAGGATCGCTCCTCCATGAACATCCGAAGACTAGATTAATGACCGCTTGCGTCCTAATGGCCTCTTAGTAGCCCTAACTTTTCGTCCATCTTCCGGTAGTATTTGTTTGAAAAAATAAGTATATTTCTAACCAACTGTTAAACCAATTCTTCATTTCTCCTTTTGAGCGAAACTACTGGAAGTCTTGGCACAATTACCACTGGAATACCTCTGTGTTTTCTCAAAACCCTGTTAATTTGTATTCAGAGTTCTTCTCTATAAGGAGCCCTAGCTGCTTCGTCACGGTCCAAAGAAGACGATGATATCTCACCCGATGACTTCCCTGATTTCGGGAACAGCGCCATACACTACCACTTGCAATATGTAATGAAGATACCCTCAATTATCGCTATCATCTTCATTGCTCTCATTTCTCTCTCTCTCTCTCTCTTTCTCTCCTAAACTGTCTCTGTCGCCGTTGTTTCCTTTCCAAAGGTCATCACAGTACAGTAAGTACACGTTAATTGCTCAATCACTCTAAGCTAATCCAATCCACCTAGAACAGCACAAATGAAGCCTCCTAATCGAAACGCTCCAATTATCCCTATTAAAGTAATTAACATCGCAACCAGCTCCACCCGATCGCGCAGCGCTTCACGATCCTGACGGTCGACATTCCTACTGTCGCGTTAGACCCAACACTGAAACGGTGACCCTGGTGGAGATTGAAAACTAATTCGATCTCCATGGCGCGCGCGCGCTCTGTTCCGTTTTGGAGGCTATTGCTGGCCAATAGCGCCAACTCATCGTGTAACAATTACACGATGGCTCGCGATTGCGTCTGCGAGCCCTCCGAGCCCCTGCACACCCAACGCGAGAGCGAGCGGCCATTACGATGTAACATTCACATCACGCACACGCCACAGTTCTCATGCCAACGAATGATTATTTTCATAACTATCCACACCACATAGCGTCCAGCGTCCAGGTGGCGATGATCGACGGTGATCGTGATTGCAGATCAAGTGGGGTTTTGGTTATTGTGCACCGATACGGCGCTTGTCTCTCTGCAGCCTGATAAATCACTCATCCGTCAGGCGCGAACCGACGAATGCAACCGACCAAACAAAGCACCAAGGGTCAAGCCGGCTCGCGCTGACCGTGAGATGCGTTGAAGTGCCAACTCCACCGGGCGCAAGATCATGTGAAACACGCGGCAAGAGGTGATCCAAAACACGGTGCTCTCGATCGCGAGCAGACCCTAGAGGATTTTGCCCTTTTCGTGTGCACGGGTTGAGTTTTTTGCTCCTTCCCCCTTAAAAGCCCTTCCCAAATGTGTAGGTCACCGGAATGAACCCGGGATACTGATGGAAACATTATGATTGAGTTTTTCAATTTTCTCCCACAGCGGCCCTTTTGTTGTGGTTGCTCAAACTCACTTCCAACAAGTGGGAGGCGGTGGGACCTTCACAGTCAGCGTTAATTTCCTTCCTTCGCGATGGTGACGTGGCACGTATCTGTAGCAGGACGTGA
>KZ070594.1:0-10641 GCA_002091845.1 Anopheles cracens
AACTGCGCCGAGAAGCGCAAATCGGGGAGCGACGGTGCCGATTTCGCCATATTTTTATGACGCACTTTCTTCCGCCAGCGCAGAGGGGTGGGTGCCATTTTCCAGATTATGCCTTTTTCCGCTCGCATGCATCGCTGGGGCAGGCGCAAATCCTGCGGCCGCGGCGTGATGGGTGACTCGGAGGAAAAGTGGGCCAAATGCCGTAACGGTTCATTAGTCTCCCGACAACCGAGCGGCGTCCCACGAGGAGCCGGTTTTTCTCCAGAGCCCACTGGAACGGGGTTTTCCAGTTCCAGGCGTACCGGTTGTACGCTCCAGATTTCCAGCCATTTCGCCGGCACGGCCAGTTTACCCGGAACGACCATATTTCCGTCGAACAATGCAAACATCACGCCGCTCGCTCCGGAGTCGACCGGAGGTGGTTTTTTTTCGGAGGTGGCTTGTTGTTGTTGGTGTTCGTTAAGCTTGAAAATCAAAATTGGCAGCGCACAGCCGGATCGTCCCGCCGGAATCGGACGTGCGGTTTTTTGTTCGCTCGTGTGCGAAACACGCAATCAACTTTACCGAGTTTGTTTTTTTGGCAGAAGCAATGGGAAACGCTTGCTGAAGCGTTAGCTTAAGGCTTAAGTTTTAGTGCCAAGTGTACAAATTGATATTTTTTCGCTGGAATGGAAAGATTGCTCAAGTACTTTCAATAACAGCCACCAAGTGATTTCTCGAGCGGATTGCATACTTTTAGGCGCTTTTTTGCTTGAACGTGCATTTTTTGAGTGAACAACAGTATGTTAAAGGAAAAGTATGATCAATAAGGTAGAGGTTTAAGTAATATGCAATGGGAGTTATCTGTGTTCGAAAGCAAACACTCTTGAATTATCCCCCTTTTTCCTTATTTATATCAAATATGCGGTGAGGAAGAAAATATGTGTCTAAATAAGACTTGTCTCGATTTATACTCACAACGACAGTGAAGGTCGCCAAAAATCGCATCGAATCCGCCACGCATTTCAATCACGATCCGAGCAATTTGTCGGATTTTGCATATTCGCACATCGTGGCCTGTTATGCGCGCTGCATATCTAATTTTTACGACGCGCGTCACCTTCCACTCGACGAATCTCAAAAGCGCACGTAAAAGGTGTTAATGCGCCGATCTTTTGTCCTACAAATTCCTGTAGTAGAAGAAGGAAAAACCACACACACACCGCGAAGAAACCGATCATAAATGCGCCATGTTTACACAGGCCGCGTAACCCGTCCGGTTCCCTCCCCCTCGGTCGCCAGACGGTTTTATTGTGCTGGGTCGTAAAAATTGCCATTTTCGATTCCGGCCCGGAGGCTAATGGGTGTGCCGGTCGGACCAGCCAAGGCCACAGCGCTGGTAAACTGCGCCGAGAAGCGCAAATCGGGGAGCGACGGTGCCGATTTCGCCATATTTTTATGACGCACTTTCTTCCGCCAGCGCAGAGGGGTGGGTGCCATTTTCCAGATTATGCCTTTTTCCGCTCGCATGCATCGCTGGGGCAGGCGCAAATCCTGCGGCCGCGGCGTGATGGGTGACTCGGAGGAAAAGTGGGCCAAATGCCGTAACGGTTCATTAGTCTCCCGACAACCGAGCGGCGTCCCACGAGGAGCCGGTTTTTCTCCAGAGCCCACTGGAACGGGGTTTTCCAGTTCCAGGCGTACCGGTTGTACGCTCCAGATTTCCAGCCATTTCGCCGGCACGGCCAGTTTACCCGGAACGACCATATTTCCGTCGAACAATGCAAACATCACGCCGCTCGCTCCGGAGTCGACCGGAGGTGGTTTTTTTTCGGAGGTGGCTTGTTGTTGTTGGTGTTCGTTAAGCTTGAAAATCAAAATTGGCAGCGCACAGCCGGATCGTCCCGCCGGAATCGGACGTGCGGTTTTTTGTTCGCTCGTGTGCGAAACACGCAATCAACTTTACCGAGTTTGTTTTTTTGTTCGTTTCCGAGAACATGCCCGTGCGCCGGAGTCACACGAAGAAGTCGCACGATGTCGGGATATCTTACATCGCCGGGCCGGGCTTGCGTCACTACTGTCAGCCTTTGCCGGGATGAGTGCCGGCGTTTGCTTGCGTCCATCGAGTGCCCGCGCGATGGACGAGAATTTGTCACACTCGTGCTGAAGTATATTTTACCGGCTTAATATTTTTTGCCTGCATGCTTGGTCGTCTTTGCCGTTGCGTCCTGCGGCAGGACTTAGTCGGGCCGGAATGTTGCGGACCGTGTTGTCGAGTCCCCTGGCAGAGATTTATTTAGCAGAAGAAATGATTTATGGTATCGGAGTGCTCCCGGTCCCGGGGTGCGTCCTTGGGAGGGTTTCGTTTTACTTGTATCTTGAGATGCTGCTGCTCAGCGCTTCCGACCGCAATGCCTCATACTTCGCTTCTTCCCAGTTCTCCGTCCGCAGGCAGAAGTCATTGTCAGTGATCTCTTCCAAAAAGGTTAGCCAATGTCGACTTTCGTCGATAGGGCGTGCGCAAGACAAATGGTCAACAATTTTATGGTCCAACCGGTGTGGAGAGCAGGTCCCACGGGTCGATTCGTCTGGCAGCTGGACAGCAGATATCGGAGCGTACCGGGGCCCAACAGTGTGTGTGTGTTTTCGGCAACAAACAAGCAGCCCGGGCACCGAAAGCTCTCAACCATGGCGGAAATGATGAATGATGTATGGCTGGGTGCGTCGGTGTGTAAGCACGCCCGAAACAATGTAGCAACGATGTCTTGTAGCGTGTTGCGTGTTGTTGTTTGTTTCTTCTTTCAAATGTCAACTCCGCTGCTCCCTCCAGCCCTCCCGTTCGGGGCTGCGTGCTTTGTTTTGTGCGAAAGGAAGTGAAAAGAGTTTTATTTAGCACACCTACTTCCACCACGCTTCCCTGGAAAGTTTGATGCGCTAGCGAAATAATAATCCGCTGTAGAAGTGCCGCTTAATAACTCTGCCAGCCGGCAGGATTCGTTTGCCGGGATGCGAGTCGACACGGGAAGCAATTCCGCCTCGATGGAGCGCCGTAAAAGGTGAGACACTGTCAATTGTCTATTTGAATGTGCCGACGAGGGTGGGTTGAGGGACTGCGAACAATATGCCTGTTCGTGCCTGGCTTGTCGTTTGGTTGTGCTGAAAGCACGTTTATTGTGTGTCAGGAAATTATGTCCCTTAAGGATTAGCAGTGACTTTTTCTCGTATTTCTTGTGTTGTGAATAAGAGGAATGGGGAAGAAGTTGTGCGTCGTAGTTGTGAAAAGAGGGAGCAATTGCAATTGCGCAATAAATGTTCCTTCGGGTGAGGGAATAGAACGTTGGTGAATAGGACAATGTTGAAAAATGTTCAGCTTGCATAATTCTTCAAGAGAACAAACTTTTTTAATTGAACATAAGTGATCCAGAAAGTAGGTGATTGCATAGAGTCATGAGTAGGTGCACGACAAAAGACACTACAAGTTGTGAGCTCGAGTCTTGATTAGATCGAATCCATCTTATCAAGAATTGGTTTAAACCTGAAAGAAAAAGCTCGCGCTGCAGCGAAGCAACAAGGGACGAACACAACGATAACAATATCGCCCCAAGCAGTCGGGACAGGTGCGCCCCACACCGTCTGCACGCTTCTGTTCTCCCCGGAGGAGGGACAATAGCCTCCCGGCACTGTTTTCGGCATAGATTTTCCACGCCACGGCGCTCCAAAATGCCTCGAAATGCGCGGTGAGGCATTAAAAACGCTTGCTGCTTCAGTTGCTTTCGGGTTGGGTGGGGGTGGGAGGCAAAGATAAAAAAGTTTTCACCGTCTCTCCCCCCCCCCCCCCACCGCTAGCAATTGACGAGTCACAAGGCGAATGCGAAAAAACGGAGCTGCGAGGAAATTGTCACCAGCACCAGAAATATTGGCAAACAACCAACCCGTTCGTCGGTCGGTTTGCACGTGCCAAACATCCGGCAAAGCCGAAGACACAGTGCGGCCGGCAACCCGGCACGCTGTGTCGCCCTGTCCGCTATCTTTCCTCTCCATTTGCGAGGAATTTTAAGACATTCTGTCGACAGCAGATTTACGGTAGCTGACGAGGGTTTTATGAGCGGAATCATGCAAAGGATCAGCGCACAAATCGGGCCCGGCGTGACCGGAGCGAGCAGATCAGGCGTTGCCGTAAGGCGCTACCGCCGGCGCTGTCATCGTTGGATTCGGCCGTAGCCATTGTTCTTTCCTGGGGCGCCCTACGCCGTCGGAAGAAAAGACACTTTCCCACAAAGACGTCGGTGCACAGGCAGGGCTTCACATCCAGTGCTTCGCAGCCGGAACACAATGAGAGCGGCCGTTTCTTTTATGATCGGCGTTAGGTAGGTAAATGCGCGTACAAACCCCCGTCCCGGATCGACACAATTCAGTGGATATAATTAACTTTCAGGTGACGAAGGGCGTCCGTGAACCAGACTGAACCAGGCGCAGCATCGCGGCCACGTAGTGCGGAACAGGACATGCGTGTGGCAGGCTTTATTTTGTTTCCGTTCTTCGAGTCACTCAAACGATAGCACGTGGCATCCGTCTGCCTACATTTAGGCGCTTGATGATTGGATTGCAATTTCGATTGATTTTCGCAAAAATTTGAACAGGCATTTCCATTCGGTTTCGGTTTGTTTCGGTGAGGCAAACCTGAAGCCTCCGGGGGCTTCCGAGGTGACGCTGGTGTGAGATTGTTTCCAGGAAGGTTGAGACGTTGGGTAGATTGCCCTTAGTGCTGCGTGGCTACTATAAAAGACAGGGGTTTTCGCTCCTATCCTAGGGTTCTTGGAAATCTAGACCATTTAGTAGGCTTCAACGTTACGTAGGCATTAAACCGAAACTTAAGCAATTGCTCACACACTTGTAGCTTGTTTCTACTCCTCACGAGATGCCTATTATATTTTGCCTTCATCATTCTTATTGTAATTGGACTAACGAAAACTCCTTTTTCATAGCAAAAATCATTCTAAACATGCTTGAAAGGAAATGCCCCGTGAGGCGAAATTTATTCAGTTCTCTTGAGATTCTTTCCCACCCGGAACCCAACATCTATCATCCGTGGGCTACCGAGGGAGCCTACTTTTTTATTAAATCATTCAAAGCACACGGCCCCCGCCGTTGATTGGATGGACCACCTGCTGAAAGGGTCGCCCTTTCGCTGTCAATGGAAATTTCTGCCCATTGATCGATGCTGTCAGCAAAAAATAAAACGAGAAAAGACGAGGCAAAAGGTTTCCTTTACCTTTACCATCATGTCCATCAGTCATTCGATAAAGGCGGTCGGTAGCGCACGGCATAGGCGATCGAATTAGGGAAACATATATTCACCATTTATTTTTATTGTCCGGACGCCCGCTCCGGCAGGTTTTCGGACGTGGCGGTGATGGTTGTCTATCAGACTGCCGGGGTCGACTTTTCGATCGTTTGATTAGCTATTTATGATGCGCAAAATGATGGCGAGCGGAAACACAGCTACAGGCTGTATCGGTAATGAGGCGCTCTTTCTTTAGCCCACGGAACCGAATCTACCGAACTAAACTGAAGATGTTGCCAGCACAATCCGGGCCTCAACTTCAAACTGCTGACCCAATTTAGCCCTGGGCTAAATTCATTTCGCGCCCATCCCACTCGAGATCGAGATAATGAGCCACCGCCGCCTCCGTTGGCAAAGCACCGCCCGCGCGGAGTTCAGTAATTTTGTCGACTACATCCGTTCGTCTTGGCAAAATATTATTCCTCTCCAGACTCATCTCAAGGCTGGCCCGCCGATCGGTTTCGTGTTCCCGGAGGTTGAAAAGGAACCTCGTGCTGGTGCTGGCAAAAGCGTGCGAGAGTAAATAAACAGGATGGCCGAAACCAGCATCAACAACAACGGCAAGCAAAGGAAGGAAAAACACGCTCACGAGGAAAAGAAAATACTTCTCTCACCCTCGCAAGAAACAGCGCCGGACTGACAGGCTGGTAATTAACTGAATTTTCCCAGATCGTTAAGTTTTTCCCCCAATTTGGGCCATCCCGCTGTGCGGTGGGCCAGGAAGGTGCCCCTCAACGTGTGCTTTGCGAGCGCGTGGTCCAACCGTTTTGCATGCACGACCGGCGTTTGTGCGTGCAGATACATCTTTTTTTGTTGCGCGACGTGAAGTAACGAATGGGCGAATAAAAAAATAAACATCAAGAGCACGGGATGTTCTGGAAACTTCTTACGGCATGCTTATCGCGAGTATGGTCGCGTATTGGATCCGAAGAAGAAAAAAGAAAGGCAGACACATTCCGTGCCACAATGCGAGAAGAGCAACTTCTCACGCGAGTGAAAATGATCCGAAAATTACATCATCAGCTCGTCTTTCTTCTGCTTGCGCTTCTGCCGGGGCAATTCTCCTTGCCGTGCTCATGAAATGGCGCTGTTGATGATGGCATTAGAGTACTGGATTCCGGAAAGCGAAAAGGGTCGGATGGGGACCCGCTTTTCCCTTAAGAAAGGGGTTTTCCATCTCCTCAGCTCATCATCCGAACGGACGGCTTTATGAAGCAACCGAGCTCATTCGAACCACTGCAATAAAGAGCGAGCGAGAGAAAGAGAGAGAGTGTGAGAGGCTGCCGGCGTGGCGAGAAAGAAACATAAAAAAGCCACAAAAAGAAAGCAGCAAACACCACAAAGCAGACAGAGCAGCCCCACCCAGCTTCGGTTTCGGTTTCGGCAACAGCCAACACGGACAGGCCGGGAACCGAACAGCCCTGGCACATGCCACCAGTGCGGCCACCTCCACCGGGCGCCGGATAAAGTTGATGGCTTTCCGTCCGGAAACCGGAGTAACCTTGCGGGCGTTTGTTTGCTGGGCGTACCCCACTTTGGGGAGCTGTATCGCTTCGCTTTGGCTGATTTGTCGTACTAAGCCGTGCGACATTTGTGGCCGCACTTTTCTCCGGCGAATTTTGATACACTGATTTCGGCCCCATGTGGACGGAGGCGCGCGCGAGGGAAGCTAATAAAATTGCCGAGCCGAACATGCTCTCTGATTTTAAGTCGTAAAGTTAGCGTCGGGTTTATCTGGCGTGCGAGGCGTGCGAGAGCGAGGGCAAGAAACTTTTGCTATTACAAATTCTTTGCTAGTGTTGAAGGGCCAATAAAAATACTCATATATGCTCGTTATTGCGTGCATGCCATCACTTTCGTGCGGGAGTTTGTGTATGTGTGTGATGGAGGCTGGTTCTGTAGGTTAAATCAACATGGGAGCAGCCGGCGTGACTTGGGCTGACGATATGATGATTCCAGGGATTCAAATAAGTTTCTACTGGCGCTAGCCATACTTTCTGACATATAGGACATACCTTATTCAATTTTGCATAACTTCAATATGTCCGGATTGAATTATGTTATTTTTCTATCTATAGTGTACTTTTAACTAATTTAATTGAAGTAATCAGATATTTGTAGCAATACGGCCAGGCCGTCCCTTCCGATAAAATAAATCAGATATTTGGTAACGAATGGGCGAATAAAAAAATAAACATCAAGAGCACGGGATGTTCTGGAAACTTCTTACGGCATGCTTATCGCGAGTATGGTCGCGTATTGGATCCGAAGAAGAAAAAAGAAAGGCAGACACATTCCGTGCCACAATGCGAGAAGAGCAACTTCTCACGCGAGTGAAAATGATCCGAAAATTACATCATCAGCTCGTCTTTCTTCTGCTTGCGCTTCTGCCGGGGCAATTCTCCTTGCCGTGCTCATGAAATGGCGCTGTTGATGATGGCATTAGAGTACTGGATTCCGGAAAGCGAAAAGGGTCGGATGGGGACCCGCTTTTCCCTTAAGAAAGGGGTTTTCCATCTCCTCAGCTCATCATCCGAACGGACGGCTTTATGAAGCAACCGAGCTCATTCGAACCACTGCAATAAAGAGCGAGCGAGAGAAAGGGAGAGAGAGTGTGAGAGGCTGCCGGTGTGGCGAGAAAGAAACATAAAAAAGCCACAAAAAGAAAGCAGCAAACACCACAAAGCAGACAGAGCAGCCCCACCCAGCTTCGGTTTCGGTTTCGGCAACAGCCAACACGGACAGGCCGGGAACCGAACAGCCCTGGCACATGCCACCAGTGCGGCCACCTCCACCGGGCGCCGGATAAAGTTGATGGCTTTCCGTCCGGAAACCGGAGTAACCTTGCGGGCGTTTGTTTGCTGGGCGTACCCCACTTTGGGGAGCTGTATCGCTTCGCTTTGGCTGATTTGTCGTACTAAGCCGTGCGACATTTGTGGCCGCACTTTTCTCCGGCGAATTTTGATACACTGATTTCGGCCCCATGTGGACGGAGGCGCGCGCGAGGGAAGCTAATAAAATTGCCGAGCCGAACATGCTCTCTGATTTTAAGTCGTAAAGTTAGCGTCGGGTTTATCTGGCGTGCGAGGCGTGCGAGAGCGAGGGCAAGAAACTTTTGCTATTACAAATTCTTTGCTAGTGTTGAAGGGCCAATAAAAATACTCATATATACTCGTTATTGCGTGCATGCCATCACTTTCGTGCGGGAGTTTGTGTATGTGTGTGATGGAGGCTGGTTCTGTAGGTTAAATCAACATGGGAGCAGCCGGCGTGACTTGGGCTGACGATATGATGATTCCAGGGATTCAAATAAGTTTCTACTGGCGCTAGCCATACTTTCTGACATATAGGACATACCTTATTCAATTTTGCATAACTTCAATATGTCCGGATTGAATTATGTTATTTTTCTATCTATAGTGTACTTTTAACTAATTTAATTGAAGTAATCAGATATTTGTAGCAATACGGCCAGGCCGTCCCTTCCGATAAAATAAATCAGATATTTGTCTTCGTCTTAATGTTGAAGAGTCGCAATCATCTACCTGACTAATTGTCTAACAGCTAATTTCTAAAAGCTCACTGAGCAATCTTACCAGGAGCCGTTCTTTCCTTCGGCTATCGTCCAGCGATCAGTCCGCGAGTGCTGATGATTCATCAAACGAATCCCATCCATTCAGGTTCGGCTCACGCTTCGAACAGACCGGTTCCTTTTTCACACCAATCCCCAAATTGCTCGCGGTGAACGCTGCAAATTGAATTCCGTGCGTTTGCCGGCAGAATAATCGATGCACGATGCCTAAGCACCGACAATGAGCCGCGTTTTTCAATTTGGCAACGTGCCCCAAATCGGGTTGTCACGTAATGCGATACCCTTTCGCACTCTTCCGCCGATAGGCGATCCGGAGCTGACCGGCGTCGGGGAAGAATTTAATTTTTGAATAATTATTAGATTTTCATTATTTATGCCTCCACCGGTGCAAACCGCGGCAAATCGTCGATCGATTGGATACGAGCGTTTTGCGAGATCGCGACCGAAGCGGAAAAGGGATTTTGACGGATTTTGACGCTGGCAAGCGCACCCGGGCCCGGGGCCGGCAGTCGGTGAACCATAATGTATTCCAAACTCGCCCATCCTCCCGATGCGGTTGAGCAAAATTGTGGATCGTTTCCACCGTGCGCAGCAACAAATTATCTTCTTCCATACATTGTTGAGTCTTTTTTCGGGCGATGATGGATAAATATCTTTTCGCCTGACGTCAATTTGTTCCGACATTTTGTGCACGCCCTGCACGAATGCAATGCAATGCCCGCACGGAACTGGATTATTGCTTAAAGAGTGAAAAAAAGGAAGCGGAGAGCGAATAATTTCTCATGCCCCGTGCACCCTTGTGAGAAGGAATGGATCTTAGTTCCACCGTTTTATTTGATTCCTGTGTTATTTTTTGTCTTTTGCTTAGTCAGAGATCAATTTATCTCGATCGAAATTCCGTTCCAAACATGACTGAAGTAAAAGATCTTGATTATCCTTTTCATACTTTTTATGTTTGGAACTAAGTGTTTGAGTTAGGATAAAAAATAGTCATAGCATATTGAGGCAATATTTTATACTAAGCCCAATGTGCTAGTTCAGCTCTCCACAGAAGCAACGACGGTCGTAGATGAAATGTTCCATCTGCACCCGATTGCAATCGCAACCTAGTAGCCGGCACGTCGTAAAAGTTCGCCTCGCCAAACGGTGATTAATTGAAGAGGTGAATAAATTTATTGTTCACTTCAAAGCCGTCCACTCCTACCTTGCGCATCGTGCTCTACCAACACCGGATGACGATGCTGATGGCGCTGATGAGGATGATGAGTTCCGTACGGAAGAATCAAACCGAAACCCGACCAGAGATAGCACCGAACGACGTCTTACCTGTGAGGAGAGAAATTAATGGTGGAATTTTAATAAATGATCTGTCACTTACACTTCGCATTCGGGATGGGATTCGGCGAGGAAGTAGCGAGTAAACTTCAAGACAACTTTCGCACTTGACGAGCGCCCGGGAGCGGTGGATGGTGGATCATTTTTCTTTTGATGGAGTACTTCACTTCAGCAACTCATTTAGTATGCACCCTTCGCGCTAATGGACTCGAGCTCGGATATTCTAGACACTAGACACTCGATACCTGCGAGCCGATAGCGAACGGCGCTGTAAACAATGGCCACAGCCGCACGACGGTTGAAGATGTTTTCGGAGATAACACCTGGCGGAGAGGAACCGTATCAAATTTATCGATCAATTTGAAACGGCGAGGAAGTGGAGCAGCGGGAA
>KZ070599.1:783-11057 GCA_002091845.1 Anopheles cracens
TGTGTGTGTGTGTGTGTGTGTGTGTGTCTCTCTGTCACATGCCTATAGCTGCTGCTGATAGAGTCAAAAATGGTCCACAGCTTCTAGGTTCAACAACAAAAAGCGGGGAGAAATCGATCCAAAATGCGAGATTGATGGGAAATCTTGGTTGTTTTTTATCGGGTACCTTTCATCTAGCGCCTGGCCACTATAACCTGCCCCAACCGAAAATGGGGTAGGATTAACACGCTTTCGGGCGCTGTTTGTTGAGCCAAAGCACCCAACGTCCGGAGGGAAGATCTATCTGAGCACGAAAAAAACTTGTCCAATATTTTTTGTAGTTTCCAATAAAAAAACTCCTGACTTTCCAATCGATTCCGGATGGTCGGAAAATCGGGAAGTTTGCACACAGAGAGAGAAGAGGAGCTCAATCACAGTCATGCAACCGCCGGACACGATTTCCCGGCGGGGTTTTGGGCATGTGAGGTAAAGCTTGTTTTGGTTTTTCCGGACCATGTTCCGATTCTCTCCGCAAACCAAAGCTCCGTGTGTTTCGCCTAATTCCGGCATAAAGATGTCACACACTATGCGAACACGGCTGCTGCACACGTTAAATGGGGCCGTTTTTGAGAGAGAGAGATAGAGAAAGAGAGAGTATGTATTGGTTAATGCTATGCTCACTTGCGACATGACCCAAAGCATCTACTCGTTCTACAATCACAAAACCCAGAAGGCACCGTGCCAAAGCAGGACTAATTTAATAACTTTTTTTTGCTGTTTGCTGCTCCTCTGTTGTTCGGTCCGTTGTTCGAGGGTGGAGGCCGTTTATACCGGGAATGTTTAATGTTTGCCCCGAATGTACGTTGATTTCGGGACATTATGGGCACCGGGGAGGGTTGGACGGCAGGAGTTTGCCTTTTGTGTCACACACAGACACACTGTTTCCACACGCGCAAATAGATTTTCCACAATTTTCCAATTTAAGCTGGGAACACAAGCACCTACACCCCAGGGGTCTGCTCGGTCACATGCACATGAGACCGTGTTGTCCCTTCAGTGTGTAGAAGATAATATGCAATCGAAAACTGCCCTCCCCCGCAAAACCCACAATTTTATGTACTCGATCGATTCCAGAAGTGGCCGTGTACTTGTGTGTCTTGTGTGTGGGCATAGGTCGTGGACGACGGCTACGGCCGTCTGGGTGGAGTGTCGCAAAAACCGACGGCAACTTTTTAAACTAATAGGATACCGGCGACGATGAAGACGTCTTCTTCGGTTCAGTGTGTACGTGTGTGTTTTTTAGTTCCACTTTTCATTTCTCGTCAACGATACGTCCCTCCCGGCGCAGCTTCCTACACCTTTCGGAGACAAAGCGTCTACACTGCGCGAGATGTGCCGCTGTGCCAGAAATAGAACCAGGTACCAGAGGACGGACCGAGCAGTCACCCGGGACAGGAGCGACATGCCGTAGGAACGACCGGCGGAGAAGCATGCGGAGAATATTGCGAACATAAACATCGGAGCCATGTTTTTTACCAGCCGGACCCCTGGCAGCGTGGTGGCGGCGAGATGCGGGAAGAAAATATTGTCACAATCGACTCAAGAGCGAGAGAGGCGGCCTTTATCGAGTGGCAGCGGAAAGAAAGCAACAACGGAAAAGAGGGGGACAAAAACAGCCAAACCAAAGTCTGGAAGCTCATCATAATGAGTTTTGCCTAGCTCTGAATTTCGTTTCGCATTGAATTGTTATTACAATCGTTGGCTTTTGTGTGTTTAAAGATGGAAAACGGAAGCTCGCACAGGAACTGAGCCCGCGCGCCGATATCACGTCTTAATGCTTGTTTTTTTTAATGCTTGTTTTCGACTTCATCTGCTCGCCAGGTTAGAACATTTCCAGCAACACGAAAAACTAAAGGAATGTTCCTCTTAAAGAAACATTATTTTTGTTCTGCTTTATTTTTGGTACGGTACGGTTTGTTGTCCCTTGCAGGGTAGTTAAAGATTTATTTTAATTTTTGAGTTGCAAAAACAAACAACGGAGGAATAAATTAATTTAAACATTTGATTAAAACATTGGAAACTCTTTTGCAATATAATGCCATTTTTCCTTTCTGAAGTGGGGCCTAGTTGAGATTTGATCCAGCCATATTTGTTAAAATTTTTGAACTGCACAATTGATTCTGATTTCACAGTGACCTATGATTTGGTCAAATTTGGAGTAAGGATTGAGAGAAATCATAAACACAAAAACTTAAAAGGCACGAGTTTAACCTCTTCAAGTGATTAAAAATGATAAGTAATCTACATTATAGTAAGAAACCCTCTCACGAGGACCGAAACTGCAGTGCCATTTAACATTGACCTTCCTATAATCACAACATTGGTAGTAAATGTCATTGTAAATGTCACATAGAACGAAATTAACCAACAATACGCTATGTTCTCTTGACAAGAAGATAGTGTTTCGATGATAGGCAAAAAATCAACGAATGTCTCGTTAAAACCGGTTCACACGAAGCACAACTCGTCATGTCGGCGACTGCTGTCAGTGCGCTGTCAGTTGTTGATACTTCTGTCAAAATCGTTTCTCGGTTCGGTAGGCGCAACTCAAGCGCACCTCAATGTAAACCAGCATGTTGAGATAGTGCTTAAAGAAACAAAGAGGTTTGCAACAAAGATATTGATTAAAACTAACCAGAGATATTTAAAAAAAATGTTACTTAGTCGTTTCTATGATGTCATAAACATTTGAAATTAAATTTAAAAAAATGGTATTCAATAAGAAGTGAGGTTATAAAACAAGCGTTAATAATAAAACGACATGGTAAATAATGAAGCAAAACAAAAAAGGGGAATTACTTAATGTATCACAAACATCGTTTCAATCTACGTAGAATCACACAGACCAAACCAACCCGAACGTGAGGAGGAGTAAAACTTAATCAGTAAAATAATGCCCAAGCCCAATTGACCAAACGACACTCATTTTTATATCGATTGTGAATACAATTTGCAGGGTTTAATATGCTTTTACATGCATGTATTGATTCGATCATAAATTTCGCTCGTCGGACGGTACCACCGCGCTCGGGCGCGTATGTACAAGCTGTTTTTGTTTCTTTTATTTCCGCCCGCCGGCACCCACCGCAGGGAGTTCACGTTTGAGGTCTGTTGGCCACTGTCTACTTTTTTCTTCTTATATTTATGATGATGATATAACTTTTTTATGAATAATTTTCGCCCGCTCTCAGATGATGAAAAATAAGCTAGCTCACGGGGGCGGGTGTGCGCGTGTGAACGTGGCATGAAACGAACGATCGACAATTCCTATCCAATGCATCCTCTTTTCTTTATTGTGTGGCTGTGGAAAGTGAGTCAAAATGGAACGACGGGCGGCAGCACCCTTTTTAGTGGCCCTAGCAACACACCGACACAAAGCCCTGTGTTTCGGAGGGAAAATTGAAACCCATTGGATGTCGTTGCGCGCTCCGTGCACCTCCGTTGACTCGCGATTTTTCCTCTTTCGCAGTACATAAAAAAAGCCGAGCGCACCCAAGATCAAATTATTATTATGACACACACACACCGGTTCTCCTTTACCAACCCCGCCAAACGGCCTTGAGGACATATTCGAACTGCAATTGAAATGAATAAAACGGGCACAAAACAAAAATGGACATCAGACGAGAGGGAGAGAGAGCAGGAGTATACAATTTCCACGAGCGTTGGCGAGAAAGGACATTTGAAATGGACCATTGCGAATGGTTGTTTTCATTCCCGGCCCCTTCCACTAGGATAGGGGATCCTTGCAGCCTGCGGTAAGGGCCGTGTAAATTGTACTATAGGTACGGGGGCTATGATGCAGAGTATATGGGAGACATATTTATATTGCCCATCGCCGCTATTGCTCCAGCATCATCAGGCGAGCACCGAGAACGAGCGAGCGAGATGAAATGGGCGGGAATGAATTATTCATCCGCGGCTATACACAGTTTCCGAACGCGATTTCGACGCCGATGGTGGTGGTCGGTCGCGATCGATTTTGCTGCGAATCGAGAAGTGGCTCGTGTGTGTGCCCAGCGACCAGCGACGAGAACCATCTTCTGCCGAGCTCTATGAGGGTCGCTTATAACTGTGTCGAGCGGGCGAATAAGACTTCCAATTTCAGATTTTCCAACGCTGAAGGGACACGAAGATGCACAGGATGTAATCAAATGCTGTGAGTTTGCGAAAGTTTGCTGCTGCCACGGCGAGAAGCTTTCTAGCGGGAGATGAAAGTGAAATATGAAATTCACATGGTTGTAAATTTCTAAAGAGACAGAACGCCCCGACAAGCCTACTACAGTGGATGAGAGAGCAATGGGGGCGAGATCGTAAATGAATATTTAAAAAATTAATCTCCTCACCATGCTACAGGGCCCAGAGCAGTATATGGCAGTGAGAGCTCAAATAGGCACACAAAAAGGCATGCACTATCAGAAGAGTTATTCCGATAGATAGTCCCTACCCACCGCCCACCGGAAAGGATTAATCCGGAGGACACCGAAGGGAGTGTGACATTATTCGCACGCCGCCGCCGCCGAGCGAAATGCGATAGCTCCAGCAGATATGTATTCCCGTCGACCTAATCCTAATCCGAGACGCTCCATCATCTCCCATCCTGCCGCGTTTCGAATGCGCCCGACTCCAGAACGCCCGAAAAGTTGACGGAATTAGGAGCTGAGGATTAGTTATTCATGGAATTAGCTCTGCTGCCGGTTGTTATACGGCCGGGGATGTTGTTCCGATGGAACACTTTTCGCAACCGGAACCTCTGCGAGAGGGCTAACTATAGCAGCGACCGTGGCTTTTGCACCGCAGTTACACTAACTTTTCGGCCTGTTCGGCCGCCAGTGCCCGTCAGGCTAGCGCGAATCGAATCAAATTAACTTCACGGCCCGCCAGCGAGCGGCTCCACAGTGGCGTAATATGCCTCCCGAAACAACGACCCGAAAAAAAACAAGCATATACGACCGCTACAACGATCGATGGGGCAGAGCTAGTGTGTGTACGAAAGTTGAAAAAAGAACCCTTCTCGGATACTGCCGGGCGGAAAGTTTCGCGTTACTCGAGAAGAGTTTGTAAACAACGTTAACTTTCCACCTCCGCGCACAGCAATGAGGGAAAATACACAGAAATGCCTGTTTTTTTGGTTGCACGTAGCTCAAATAGGTTAGCAGGTTTCACGGCCGGACGCAAGCACTGGAAAAGCGAAACAATTTCCAACGAATTCTGTAATTGGTTTGAAGTGTTGAGTGGAACATTAAACTTACTTGCGCATAACCTTCTCATGTACTTATCTGCCAGGTGGAGTTCTTGTTTATTCTCATACTCTATAGGCTGGCCAGTATTATTATTATGACAGGATGGAGTGAACGAATGAGACAATCTGAAGAAGAGCCTAATTTCATCCTAGCTGGCTTAAGTTTTAACGCTAACTTCATGTTAATGCGGACGAATTGAAAGGTCTTGACGGTCTGGGTCGTCTGGCTTTTTTCTACTAACCAGTCTAAAACCCAATAGAGCATGCTTGGTAGCTTTTCCTACCATCCTTCCAGGGTGTCATAAACATCCTTCCAGGGTGAGACTCCCATGCACAGAGCTAATCAAATAAATAAGAACTTTTTAATGTTTCCATTCTAAACAGAGTTAGCTACTTATAAATGAAATCCGAAAATATAACGTTCGATAGTTAGCGCAGAACGATAGTGGTGAAAATTTTAATCCTTTCGATCTAAAAGTACTTTGAAAGTTTGCTAGAAATCTACTGACCCCTAGAATTTGCTTCAGAAATAAAAGATTCGACATAATTGTATTATGCCCCTCTTCGGCGTGGTTGGTTCGTGACCCGGCTGATTCTACGCCTAGATGCATGCAATGCAATTTCTTAGCGCCTAACCCAAGCGTGATGTTATTATTTGGATCAGTTGGACATTTGGCACTCTACAACCATTCTCCAACTCGGTACGCTTTTAGTATAAAAACAGAACTTCCGTTAAGTCGTCCTTATTTTATATATCATTGCCGCTTGGAAGGGAAGTTTTTAATGGGAAAAAATAGTTTTCAACCAATTCATAGTTCAGATATTTGCAGAACAATGAGCGAAGGATATCAATGCGCGGTTAACAGAAAACAACATAAAACTCATTATTTTCAATTTGACACAATAGCCAACCGAAATTAGCATCCCAATTGATGACTTACGTTAAAACAAGCAGAACTTTGAATTAACATCAACACGATTCACTTCATGCCGGGATTAATGATTGCCCATTTAGTCGAACATAATCCACCATTAATATTGGTAAATGGAGAAAGCAAAACAAAGCAAATCATACTCGAAAACAACACACACAGACGCGCGTTACCAACCGTCAACACAGCGCATGTACACCTGAGGTTTCCCCTCGCTACGGGAGGTTCGGGAAAAATGTCCATAACACGGTAATTGCTGTAATTATCACCTGCGAATTGGGCGCGCGCACAACAACGAAAATGAATTTTTGCTCCGAAAAATAATTTCTCGCCCCATCAGAAAGAGAGAAAGAAAGAGACTAAAAAAAGAAAAGCCAAATAAAAAAAGCAGCACTATTAAAACCTACCCGTGGGGCACTGGGAACCGAGAAATGAAAATCGAATTTCCTTTATCCCTCCCCGTCGGTGGTGTTAACGAAATAAAACGGAGTGACAAGCGAAGGCGTCAAAGAAAGCGACGAAAAAAAGCACACACACACACAACCCGCGTAGTACAAAAAGCCTACCAAAAGTCTGAAGAAAGCAAAACAACGCCACAACAAAGGGAACGGGGCAACACCAACAACAAAATGGTGCAACATGCCCGAGGCAGCGGCAAACATTACGGCGTTAATAATTCGTCCTGACGGCGAGAGCGCTTATAATTTTTTGCCCATTTGTCTTTCGGACGCGCTTCGCGTGGTGGGTGGTCGGGTTTCGGGTACGCTGTTAATTTCCCATCCCTCCACGCTGCCGCCGCTCGCTTGAGTCGTCGGGAGTTCCGGTGTATTTTCGGGGCGTTTGTGAAATGCGCCGAGAAGATGTACTATCTCGGATTTGTTTCAGCGATCCCGAGCATTCCGGGGATTGTTCTGGTAATATAATCTTCGTGCCCTTCTTAGTGGGAAGAAAGCATTCCCAGCTTGGGGAGACAGAGAAGTAGACGGCTCATGCAGTCACTTTCCACCACTGCAATCCTCACAGGATACCGGCTATACTCAGATTACGGGGTAAAACTGGTGTAACGTTTCCATTTTACCGGGAAAGGAATTTTTCGGTTCTCTTTTTTGCAACATGTTGGCATTAGATGTCAAGCGATCGTAAAATGGCAGATGATTTTATAATCTTGTTTAGTAGGTCTTGTCTCACACTGTTTATTATGAGCGGAGATATTATTTAAAACAAATCTCCCAGAAATTGCAATTCAATGTTCCGGGCGATATTCTCCTTCCAGCTATATTTATCCAACTATATTATTAAAAGATAAAATGTTTGGAACGGATTTGAATACATGTACGAGTGGTAATATTCTAAAGATAGCGTTACTTCATCAACGGTTTTGGCAAATATGAATGCTGGAAACATCTTGAAATGGCAGTTGAATGAATGAGTGAATTTCCAAGAAACATAACTCAACACATTTTTTCAAATACCAATTAGACGATATTTTAGGATTGTCAAGGACGAACACATATTTTTTTATAAAAATAAACAAAAACCTACATAGTTATATTACAAATTCTAGAGCGACCTGATGGTCGAGGGATGTAGCGCATAGACTTACAGATCACAGGTTATGGGTTCAAATCTAACTTTGTACGTCTCTTCTTATGTTGGTTTTTGACACGGTTAAGTAATTTACTTGGTAATTTGTTTTATTTTGTTTTGTTTTGTTTTTTGTTACAAAATTTCAACATTTATAATCTCCAGCAAATAAAAATGTTTTAGATAGTCGCTAAAATTTTACATAAAAGCACTAAGACCTGTTATACAAAGCTTAGTACAAGCATGGTCCAAATAGCGAAATACACAGCAATCATTAGCCGAATAGCCATTCATTACCATTCAATTATTCGAGTATTAACGGTTTTATCAGTTGAGTGTCAGTTGGCCCAGTTTTCCACTACATTATTGTTTAAGTGTACGTGTTTAATATTCCGAATTGTACTGCAATCCTCCAAATCCTAAAATTTGCTCCACGGGGCATGCGTAAAATCATATGTCCTTATAGAACATACGCTTGAACCTGCGAGATACAACAATAAACGTAAGCAAACTCCAGAACTCAAGTTTGTGATGGCCAGCGAGAGATTTCTTTGCTTGGAGACAGAAATAGAATTTGTTGCGCTCCACTATCCAGGCAACACCTCGCCGATTTCGGGCACCAGAGCAGCTTCCTTTCGTGCCTCAAATCAACCGGCACACACAGAGATGAGGGATGTGTTACAAACACACCGTAACACGCACTAAACTTTCATAACGTCACCTAGCTCTCCAACTTGACGGAGCGAAGCATCGTACAACACAACTAATGCTTGTTGATGTAATACCGGGTAGATAATAAATCATCATAATAGCCACCGAACAGAAACTGCAACGCGACGGCGAGCTGCTCCCCAGCACGGAGTGACGGCTTTCCTAGCTATTCTGCTAGGTAGGAAATGCCCACCCTCGGCCCCACGCCAACAATACATCCTTGCATATCCGGAGGAGGTAGCAAGAGAGTTTCCGTTCTCCTCGCATCGCACACACCCACAGGAAGAGCGCGATCGGTTTGGCAGCACGGTGGAGACACACGGCCACGGGAAACTCGGAGCGGCTTCCCGAGTAAGTGTTACAAATGCTTTCCTCCTATTCGTCGGACGTCGGTCGGTCGTCGTCACGGTCGGTGGCAGGAAAAATCGATATTTTAAACCCACTCGCACTCTTGCTCCGTTCCGAGCACTGAAGGATGGTTTGGGATCCAGGCAAAGATGGACCCACGTGGGGGGAAGAAAAAACTATTGTACTCATTGCATTGCGATGTGTGTATCTGCCGCCATTCTCCATAAGCTCACGCGCCGTCTCCGGTACTTCTGCTCGATATTCTACCCTATTCCCACGTTCTAAAGCTTGCCAGGGGAAAATTCGAGATGTAACTTTTCCCTGACTTCCTGCTTCCTTTCACTCGTTTTCTCGCTCTCTCTCTCTCTCTCTCTCTCTTTTACTTTACTGCCATACTCTCTATTTTTCTCTATAGCGTACAACTGCTTTCTTGATGTGAAATGGGCCCCAAAAATGGCAGTGAGTGTGTGTGCGTGTGCTCCATCTATTTCAATGTGGCTTAGTTTTCCCGCCCCATCCGTCACCCTCTCGAGCCCCGGCATAGAAGTAGATGGAGATGGGTGGCTGCTACTTCGGGATCGGAAAATCGTGTCACACACACACATACTCGTACGAGCTACGTAAAACCGAAGGCCGAACCGAAACAAGTCGAAACATTACACCAGAAGCGTTAAATCGCCCGGCTCGAGAACAAATGCCCATTCTCTCCGAGCAGGTCCTGTGGCCCAGCCAGCTCCTCGGTGCTGTATGTGGTCGTGACTCCTGACGCGCTCCCCGTTGGCACACACTACCCGCGGAGTCCGGTGTGCGGCAAAAACCACACCGAGACCGAGGCGAGCGCACTCCGGGGCCAAACTCCACCATCTCCCTTCAGAACTGCCCCTGGGTTGGGTTCTGGGTTCACGCGCCGGGAGAGTGAGCAAACCCCGTCCACCGTTTTTCCTTTTGTTACCCGCCCACCACCACCACCTCCGGCTCTTCCTGGCGCTGTCACCCGCATATCTCGCGTGTCATCTCGCAAGAGGAACATTTTTCGGTGCCGGTTCGTCGTCGGTGCTCCGCCGGGGCACACCGAAAAAACCATCGCGTCCGCGCACCCGTGGCTCGTTGTCCCCCGTGCGAAACAACATAATATCTCCCTTCTCTTTATCATTATTTGAAGGGTTTAAGTGGCGCTGCTGGCGCTACAAAAGATGAAACGGGTGGTGGTAGTTGTGGTGGTGCTAGCAGCGTTGAGTTTAGATTTGGGCGAACTTTTCGTTCGTCTTTTTTTCTCTTTGTTCATTTCCCTTTCGCTGGTGCCTTTGTCGCCCGGCTTAGGGGCTCCACCGGAATGCTTTTACGTAACTACTGTAGGCTGTTCTCCGGTCGAGCCAGCCGCCGACGGACGATCTCGAGCTTTGGTTTTGTTTTGCTCT
>KZ070599.1:38667-49548 GCA_002091845.1 Anopheles cracens
GAGCGAGATCGCGATAGAGTGAGAGAGCGAGGGTACGACGGTATAAAAAGGAGAACAGCGGAAGGGGAAAGGGGAGTTATAACGGAAAGAGACGAAAGAAGCCGAAAAGGCTTAAAGTCTCTTAAAGAAATGCAAACAACAGCAATCGTGTGTTTATGTTCAATAAAGTAAAATCGTGTTGTAACAGAGAAAAAAGGACTTTTACATACATTTCTCTAGAATGATTTATATCACTCTTCATTTTGATTCTTCTTGACTTGGGTCTCTAGGACAATCATCTATAAATTACCATGTGTAAACACGAATATTCGTACGATTAAATAGCTAAACAGTTCACATTAAAGTTTTAGACAAATGAATAGCTGAGTCGAATTTTATTTGCAATATTTTAAAAGGCAAACATTTGCGGTTGTATGTATCGAGTTCAACTTTTACATGAGCTCCCGTAAACCCCCTAAGCAGGATGAACTAATGTACACTGGACACCTGAACGAAAAAAAAAATCAGAATAGAAACTCACTTTGTACAAGAAAAAACTGATCAGGCAGTACTGCGAAAGCAAATATAGAATTGTTGTCTTCCCAGAGCGTACATTTATTTGCACTGAATTCCTGAGAATTATATCAATCCTTATTAAATTAATCGTTCATCTGTACTCATATTAAACAAGAGGTGGATTCATTGCTGCCTGATTTCATACCCAAAGGAGGATGGAGGAAAAAAACTTTCCGTTGCTATTTTTTAATTACCCTTTCCTTTGGATTGTGACACTGCGAATGGCAAACCTTACGCTGCATATTGCATTAGCATCGATATGCGCTTTCCACTTCCACGCTCATTCGAGGTCACTCATAAACTATGCACTACACGTTCCTGGCACACAACTTTGGCCGGCCCGGATAACACAACCCGGATCCTCGCGAAACAACAACAACATCTAGCAATAATAATACTCATATAGAGACGAGTAAAAAGTGGACCGGTAATACTCGCAATTGAGTAAGGTCTGCCGGTGAGGTCGGTTTTTATCCGTTCCATCGACTCCACGTGACCACACACCGAAACTGATCTAGAGAACGCCATGCCAGACAAACGCCATGCCTGAACGCAAAACAGGACACCCCGAGGATGTGCAAACTCGCAGTCACTTTCCCTCCGGTGTGCTCGATCGGTGGTTTAGGCAATCGGCTACGGTGGTATCGTGTGCGTGGTGAGCGTGGTGGGCCGTTCTGCGCCGGTACCGTGTCACGTTGCACCGAGTCGCTGCAAATTATTTGCATATATTCCATGCATTCATAATGCAAATTTGCCGTTATCATATTATTTGTACATATGTGTGGAGTGTTACTATCATTATTGCCCTGCCCTCGGTTCGAACGCGATTCAACGAGCGAGTAAAATGGGAGAGAAGAAAAAAAGCAAACTACTGGACGCGTGCAGCGAATTGAACCTTGGCACAATTTTCCCAATCACCGGACGCTCCAGGGGGCAGGAAGCCAAAGGGACTCCTGTTTGTGCGGGGCTAGGGAGGAAATAAAAACAGAGATCTCACTCAAGCAGCGGAAAATGCAATGAATTTTGCATTTCGCATCCGAAATGGTGATGGCGCCCCGATGGTTGGAAGGTTTTCAAGAGATGGAGGTGATTTGCATGGCTTTTAGCCGTGCCGCAGCTGCGTGGATATGGTTTGGAATGATAAATGGTGATGGCGCCCCGATGGTTGGAAGGTTTTCAAGAGATGGAGGTGATTTGCATGGCTTTTAGCCGTGCCGCAGCTGTGTGGATATGGTTTGGAATGATATCCCCGGTGACAATGTGTGTACATAGGTCCATCAGCGAGGATGTAAAACAAGCTGGCGATAAAATTTACAGTGTGAGTGATCGAATCACTTTGATCGAGTGTTTCTTCATTAGAAGTAATCAAATTAAATATTGTGTTTTGATTATGTAGTTCAATAATTTTGGAATTACCTTATCTTGTAGCTGCGTTACTAGTGCAAGTAAACCTTTTCCATCTATTTTAAAAGGAGCATTAATGCCAATTATTATTCAAATATATCTTAATAAGTTGCGGAAATTTGTTCTCTTTTTAATTTATTCTGAATATTTCCAGCATCTCTTCTATTTCTTCTTTTATGGCCTTTTTGTTTTTGACATCTGAGCTCTAAAGCTGAGCTGCATTGAAAAGAGAGATAAAAAATAGTGTCCAAAGAAGAGGCTGAATGTTTCAATCAAAGGCAGCTTTGTAATAGAATTCT
This sequence comes from Anopheles cracens, assembly GCA_002091845.1. Taxonomy (NCBI): domain Eukaryota; kingdom Metazoa; phylum Arthropoda; class Insecta; order Diptera; family Culicidae; genus Anopheles; species Anopheles cracens. Next base: position 40,926 of record KZ070599.1, read on the forward strand.
CTGGGTACTAGATTCAGATCTGGGACCTGTCAAATTCTGTTTCCTATTTAAACTCCTACTGTTTCAGAGCAACAAATGCAGTTTTTTTATAGGGTAAGTGTTTGCATTAGCATCGATATGCGCTTTCCACTTCCACGCTCATTCGAGGTCACTCATAAACTATGCACTACACGTTCCTGGCACACAACTTTGGCCGGCCCGGATAACACAACCCGGATCCTCGCGAAACAACAACAACATCTAGCAATAATAATACTCATATAGAGACGAGTAAAAAGTGGACCGGTAATACTCGCAATTGAGTAAGGTCTGCCGGTGAGGTCGGTTTTTATCCGTTCCATCGACTCCACGTGACCACACACCGAAACTGATCTAGAGAACGCCATGCCAGACAAACGCCATGCCTGAACGCAAAACAGGACACCCCGAGGATGTGCAAACTCGCAGTCACTTTCCCTCCGGTGTGCTCGATCGGTGGTTTAGGCAATCGGCTACGGTGGTATCGTGTGCGTGGTGAGCGTGGTGGGCCGTTCTGCGCCGGTACCGTGTCACGTTGCACCGAGTCGCTGCAAATTATTTGCATATATTCCATGCATTCATAATGCAAATTTGCCGTTATCATATTATTTGTACATATGTGTGGAGTGTTACTATCATTATTGCCCTGCCCTCGGTTCGAACGCGATTCAACGAGCGAGTAAAATGGGAGAGAAGAAAAAAAGCAAACTACTGGACGCGTGCAGCGAATTGAACCTTGGCACAATTTTCCCAATCACCGGACGCTCCAGGGGGCAGGAAGCCAAAGGGACTCCTGTTTGTGCGGGGCTAGGGAGGAAATAAAAACAGAGATCTCACTCAAGCAGCGGAAAATGCAATGAATTTTGCATTTCGCATCCGAAATGGTGATGGCGCCCCGATGGTTGGAAGGTTTTCAAGAGATGGAGGTGATTTGCATGGCTTTTAGCCGTGCCGCAGCTGTGTGGATATGGTTTGGAATGATATCCCCGGTGACAATGTGTGTACATAGGTCCATCAGCGAGGATGTAAAACAAGCTGGCGATAAAATTTACAGTGTGAGTGATCGAATCACTTTGATCGAGTGTTTCTTCATTAGAAGTAATCAAATTAAATATTGTGTTTTGATTATGTAGTTCAATAATTTTGGAATTACCTTATCTTGTAGCTGCGTTACTAGTGCAAGTAAACCTTTTCCATCTATTTTAAAAGGAGCATTAATGCCAATTATTATTCAAATATATCTTAATAAGTTGCGGAAATTTGTTCTCTTTTTAATTTATTCTGAATATTTCCAGCATCTCTTCTATTTCTTCTTTTATGGCCTTTTTGTTTTTGACATCTGAGCTCTAAAGCTGAGCTGCATTGAAAAGAGAGATAAAAAATAGTGTCCAAAGAAGAGGCTGAATGTTTCAATCAAAGGCAGCTTTGTAATAGAATTCTCTGGGTACTAGATTCAGATCTGGGACCTGTCAAATTCTGTTTCCTATTTAAACTCCTACTGTTTCAGAGCAACAAATGCAGTTTTTTTATAGGGTAAGTGTCAAAATGCAGTTTTTTTATGGGGAAGTGTCAAGTGGTAAAAACCCTTAAATATTCCTCCAAAATGCAATAAATAAAGTATTACACCGTATGTTTTGAAAAGGTTTAAATGATAGCTACGCAAGTTTCATGTTTTGTAGCAAACGCATCGGTATTTTTCAAAATATATAATTATATGTGCAATGCCGCCAGAATTTTGTTCGATGTGATGTGAACCAATAGTTCGAGATCGGTAGCGAGAAATAAGAAACTAAAGCCAGAACAAATGGAAATTGACATTTTTCAGAAAGATTGTTTTTATTTTTGAAATGCTTTTTTGATTTTTATATGCCGAGAACTGGTACATCTAATCTTCTATGGAAGTGACATGTTAATGGTCCAACACAGTAAGCCATGGTGATCGAAATGGCGATACAGTGCACATTCACTGGTTGGAAATCGATTACCCGCCAACCATTGAATGACATTTCAATCTGCGTCCCCCTTCCCCTAATACGACATATGCGAAATATCGAGAACAACATTGATTTCGATTCTAGTTGGCTGTGCTATGGTTATCGGAGGTTATATGTAGTTATTTATCCTGTATTTTACATTCAATTTAATATTTATATTTTATTAATTTCAAGCACTTTCCTATCTTCCTGAGAATTATATCAATCCTTATTAAATTAATCGTTCATCTGTACTCATATTAAACAAGAGGTGGATTCATTGCTGCCTGATTTCATACCCAAAGGAGGATGGAGGAAAAAAACTTTCCGTTGCTATTTTTTAATTACCCTTTCCTTTGGATTGTGACACTGCGAATGGCAAACCTTACGCTGCATATTGCATTAGCATCGATATGCGCTTTCCACTTCCACGCTCATTCGAGGTCACTCATAAACTATGCACTACACGTTCCTGGCACACAACTTTGGCCGGCCCGGATAACACAACCCGGATCCTCGCGAAACAACAACAACATCTAGCAATAATAATACTCATATAGAGACGAGTAAAAAGTGGACCGGTAATACTCGCAATTGAGTAAGGTCTGCCGGTGAGGTCGGTTTTTATCCGTTCCATCGACTCCACGTGACCACACACCGAAACTGATCTAGAGAACGCCATGCCAGACGAACGCCATGCCTGAACGCAAAACAGAGCGAGATCGCGATAGAGTGAGAGAGCGAGGGTACGACGGTATAAAAAGGAGAACAGCGGAAGGGGAAAGGGGAGTTATAACGGAAAGAGACGAAAGAAGCCGAAAAGGCTTAAAGTCTCTTAAAGAAATGCAAACAACAGCAATCGTGTGTTTATGTTCAATAAAGTAAAATCGTGTTGTAACAGAGAAAAAAGGACTTTTACATACATTTCTCTAGAATGATTTATATCACTCTTCATTTTGATTCTTCTTGACTTGGGTCTCTAGGACAATCATCTATAAATTACCATGTGTAAACACGAATATTCGTACGATTAAATAGCTAAACAGTTCACATTAAAGTTTTAGACAAATGAATAGCTGAGTCGAATTTTATTTGCAATATTTTAAAAGGCAAACATTTGCGGTTGTATGTATCGAGTTCAACTTTTACATGAGCTCCCGTAAACCCCCTAAGCAGGATGAACTAATGTACACTGGACACCTGAACGAAAAAAAAAATCAGAATAGAAACTCACTTTGTACAAGAAAAAACTGATCAGGCAGTACTGCGAAAGCAAATATAGAATTGTTGTCTTCCCAGAGCGTACATTTATTTGCACTGAATTCCTGAGAATTATATCAATCCTTATTAAATTAATCGTTCATCTGTACTCATATTAAACAAGAGGTGGATTCATTGCTGCCTACTCACTGTAATGTACACTACACCAATACGTTTCTACCCAATCGACCCGAAATCGGTCGCATGACTTACATTCTCAGAACCACATTCTCCGTTGATGTTTGCTGATAAGACGCAGAAACACTTGGCCCACCTGCCCCAACCCAATCGGGCAGGTCGCAGGAAAATGTCTTGCCAGCCCCGTCGTGAACAGCAAATCCTGCGAAACGATTTTGACGAGCCCTGCCCGGGCAGACGCTTGCTTTGATGCTGGGATGCTTCCTGGATTTTCTGCCCGCGCAGGAGGACGTTCTGCGACGGATGCAGTGACGTCCCGGTGTGACGCACGGCAGCATGACAATCGAAGAGGCTTTTGCTGCTGACGCGAGCTAATCTCGGGAGACGAAATGCCATCAAGACACGCGATGTCTATCGGTGGCGACGCAAACGCAACGCACGCGGAAGGTAAGCGGCTTTATCGTTCCTGCAGCCCGGCGGTTCCGCGTTCGCTGCTAGCTGGCCTGATTTCGGTCGGATTTGCCCGGCAACGATGAAGAATTCATGGAAGCGGCGAACGATTTTTCCTGTGCCATGCGTCCTTTCGGGTGAAATGGAACCTTCATGCTGGTGATGTGTGAAATTTCGGCTTATACAGACTTTTTTGTTCGTTCACCAGGACACGCTGGTGGAGTTTTTTTTTCACCAGGAGATCGCTGTGGAAGAAATTTAGCGAACAAACATCAAACGGAATGAATAATGCATCCTCAAATTCGCACAAACGCACACTGGCACGGTTTTAAATGGCTGTAGCGTGAGCAAGCCGTGGCATGGGGTTGTTTTCTTCACGAATGGTAGAATCTCATCTTAACGCAATTTTAGAACATAAAGTTTGGAGTGTAGAGACAGCGATTGTTTTGTGAGTCTTTTTAAATCGTAACTTTCGAATCGTTTTTGTATGAAATATATCGCAGATTGTTTCGCTACCTAGCCATGTTTCGACAACTTGTTTCATAAAGATACCTTATTTCATAGTAAGAAACAGTATCGCTGGTTAAACAGCATTTACTATGTTTTTGTTAGGTACTTTTTAATGTGATTATAACAATTAATAAAAATACGGGTATAATAGGCTGCTAAGACACTGATCTTTAAAACTAGTCATTATATTGAAACTTGACTTGATTCTTGTTAGAAGTCTTGCTTCCTCTAGGTTAACATGATTACTTCGCATTTACAAAGCTTACTATGATGAATATCATTTCTTCTATCCCTCCTCCTCATTCGCGATGCTCACTACGATAGAATATCCATTCCTTTCATCAATTATGACTTGACTGGAATATGAGTAGCAATTTGCAGCACACCGACCGGAACGACCCACTGGCTGTGAACGGATGGACGGGGCGGATTGTAGCGAAGTCCAGTGGGCCAGGTTTACATTGCAGTTACCCGTGTAGCTGCTCGGACAGACACGCCAAGAGACAGACGTCTTCTTTTGGACGGAAATATGATTCACTTGATGAATTTTGAACCACCGGCTTTGTGTTTGAAGATGAGAACGTCACGCCGTGAACAGGGACGTGAAAGTAAACGAAAAACAATTGTTTCAATCATTCCCGGCGATATTGTTCAATTCGTCGGTAGAATGACCGAGAGCTGTGGGGTGTGCAGCAACAAAAAAAAGACCCTTGAAGAAAAGTTTCCCCCCCAAATGCAACGCACACGAATGTGACGGCCACTGCCGGCAACGTTGAGCCGCCGGGACGGGAAATGTCGAACGTGCCATTTTTCTAGACTCCATTTTTAATGAGAAACAAGTACCGTAGCGCTACACCGAGACACTTTTACTAACCGTGCGCGAAGCCACCGTTACGTTTGCACAAAGATCACGGTGCCGCAAAATGACGCCAATATTATGATCTCGTGCGCTTACGACGCGCTGGAGGATTCCTTACGCTCCGTGGCGGTTGCTTCTACCACGTACAGAAATGCAGCAGCAGACGGTGGCCACCGTCGTCAGCGTGGATGAAGTTCTCGATGGATGAAGTTATGCAATAATCGTTAGCGAAATCGGACGCGCGGCGAGAAATAAAACTAACGCGCCATTGCGACGACCGTCGGGGTGATGTCGGGCTGGGAAAAGTTCATTCTTGGAAAATTGTCTCAACGCTGGTTTATGTATTTGGGGCCAGCGGAATTGACTCAGAAAGAGAGAGAGAGGAAGGGAGCGGAAATCATAATCTCGAAAATTCATAAAGTTTTCATTTTAGATTTTCATTAATTTCCAATTTGCAGCACACCGACCGGAACGACCCACTGGCTGTGAACGGATGGACGGGGCGGATTGTAGCGAAGTCCAGTGGGCCATTTCAACATTGAGTGGGTGCGATTTAATCTAACTGTGGGAGCTGTTCAAGAATAGATGAAAATTCCTGTATATTGAATTTTCACTTTATAGTGAGTTGACTTGAATGGAGTATGAGTAAATTCAATATATCTTAGTACATCCAGTACGTCGGTACATCACGACCTTAACTATGCAGGTATATTCATGAGAATTGTTGCTTACTGCAAAAAAACATCACTCCAAGCTGTATTTGTGATAAAAAAATACTTATTTTTAAATACATTCGGTTTATCTGCAATTGATACGAATTTAAGTCTGAAATCACATCAACGCCCAACCCCACCAGATTATGTCAATTTGTGGCTCAAAGTTGTGGCAGCAATGATTGAATTTACAACATTTCCACCAAAACAAAAACAACCGACCCGGGTCGTTTCGGTTTGCTGCAGTTGCATCAAATCATAAACATCTGGTGAGTTCTATTGTACGTGTTCCATTTTTTCCATCAATTTCTTCTCCCTTGCAGCGTGCTCTGCAACGCCCACCCAAGCATTCCTCGGGGAGGCAAGAAACGGTACGGCAAAAAACTTGTTTCATAAAGATACCTTATTTCATAGTAAGAAACAGTATCGCTGGTTAAACAGCATTTACTATGTTTTTGTTAGGTACTTTTTAATGTGATTATAACAATTAATAAAAATACGGGTATAATAGGCTGCTAAGACACTGATCTTTAAAACTAGTCATTATATTGAAACTTGACTTGATTCTTGTTAGAAGTCTTGCTTCCTCTAGGTTAACATGATTACTTCGCATTTACAAAGCTTACTATGATGAATATCATTTCTTCTATCCCTCCTCCTCATTCGCGATGCTCACTACGATAGAATATCCATTCCTTTCATCAATTATGACTTGACTGGAATATGAGTAGATGCTGGATTTGAGTAGTAATTACAGAATTTTTCATATATTCCTGAACAGTTCCCACAGTTAGGTAAAATCGTCCCACTCAATGATGAAATCCTTCCACCCATTCATGAAATGAAATTTCCCACGCAGGGCTTCCCCACTGTGTTTAACATGTCAGATTGAAAACTTCCAATTATGCAATTGCATCGATTTGTTCGAGGTCAATCTTTGAGCTACACATTATAACCACTTCAAGAATGGTTGGAAGGATTTCAACATTGAGTGGGTGCGATTTAATCTAACTGTGGGAGCTGTTCAAGAATAGATGAAAATTCCTGTATATTGAATTTTCACTTTATAGTGAGTTGACTTGAATGGAGTATGAGTAAATTCAATATATCTTAGTACATCCAGTACGTCGGTACATCACGACCTTAACTATGCAGGTATATTCATGAGAATTGTTGCTTACTGCAAAAAAAAACATCACTCAAAGCTGTAATTGTGATACCAAAAATAAGTATTTTTAAATACATTCGGTTTATCTGCAATTGATACGAATTTAAGTCTGAAATCACATCAACGCCCAACCCCACCAGATTATGTCAATTTGTGGCTCAAAGTTGTGGCAGCAATGATTGAATTTACAACATTTCCACCAAAACAAAAACAACCGACCCGGGTCGTTTCGGTTTGCTGCAGTTGCATCAAATCATAAACATCTGGTGAGTTCTATTGTACGTGTTCCATTTTTTCCATCAATTTCTTCTCCCTTGCAGCGTGCTCTGCAACGCCCACCCAAGCATTCCTCGGGGAGGCAAGAAACGGTACGGCAAAACTATTAAAAGTTATGACAGAAACAGGTTTTGCAGATTTCATCTGCAGTCCGTAGACGCAACGGAGAAGAACGTCACGCCGTGAACAGGGACGTGAAAGTAAACGAAAAACAATTGTTTCAATCATTCCCGGCGATATTGTTCAATTCGTCGGTAGAATGACCGAGAGCTGTGGGGTGTGCAGCAACAAAAAAAAGACCCTTGAAGAAAAGTTTCCCCCCCAAATGCAACGCACACGAATGTGACGGCCACTGCCGGCAACGTTGAGCCGCCGGGACGGGAAATGTCTAGTTAGTACCGAAAGTGGAGGCATTAGTTATCACCTTTTACTGAAAGAATGATCTACTTAAACCACGCTAAAGCTTTAAAGCTTTGCAGGTTTATGTTTTAAAAGCTTCTACAGCTTTCACGAGCATGTTTAGTAATCAAATACGATTGTTTTCAGTACGCATTGAACTCATACTTCGGTGCTCACATAACCCAACAATATTTTTCACTCCACTCTACATTCGAATCGACCAATATACGTCTCTACCATTCACATCGGAGGACGGGAAACTTCTCCCCTTTTCAACCGATCGTCCCCATTTCGTAATTGGCCAAATGCGATAAACTGTTGGCAAAACAAAGAGTTACTTACCCCTGGAGCCAATAAGTAAACCCCGGAAACCGGATTCTCATCGCTTTCCGCAAAACCCGAAGTCGCACGAAGTTTCCGGTGCTGAAACATCAAAAGAAAGAGGAAAACCCTCAACCCCCAGCCCATGGCCAGACGGGGCGAGCTCCCAGCTGGGACTAGCACTCGCGTGTGTGTGTGTGTGTGTGTGTGTGTGAGGGACCGGAAAAAGTTGCGCTGAAACACCACGAAAACTTCTGTCAGCTTCCAGCTGGTCTCGGGCCCGGCAAAGCGGGCCACTTTTGCTTCGTCAGTCGAACGAGACGAATTGGTTTGGAAACAAACAAACGCCGGTGCAAAGTAACAGTAAAACAGCCGGAGAAACCGGGCAGTGGGAGGAGAGCAAAAAAAAAAACGACTGGAGACAATAAAAATAAAACCGAAGCCGGACGGAAGGAAAAACAAAGCCAAACTTGCGCGAGGAAGAGTGGGAAGAGGAAGGCGCAACAAAAACTCGGAACCGTCTCCGTACCGAGCGGCG
>LULB01048047.1:0-20017 GCA_002091845.1 Anopheles cracens
TGGAGGATTGATAGGGAGCGTATCGCGTTGACAGCTGCGGACGTAAGGCAGGCATAGTTACGTCCGTATGGAATCTCACCAATAAGATTTTGTGTGAGTTGTATGAAATCTCAAAAAGTTTGGAGCATTAAAACGACAATTTACGATCATTCTGATATGATTGATTAAATTCTCACCCAAACCACCGGTATGCTCTCGTACTTACGCCATTTTTACGACGATTTCTGTTCTCGAGTGTTCTTGGTGTACAGATTAAAATGCGAACCGCATCACAAATCCAACGCCGCGTCGCGCTGTGAATACAATTTCCCGATGAAGTCATAAAGTCGGTCGCATCCATCCCGGTTTTCTTCTCTGCTCTGTTGGCTCGCGAGCGCAACAGTAAAAACAATATCTTACCGGCACTTTAAACGGTAACGGCGGAACGCGCTGTTACGTGTCGTATTTTTCCAAACCCCGCCCGGGATAGAGTTTTCCCACGCCCGGAGAGGGTGACAACGACGACGACGGCGGCAGCAATTGCTTGATTAAGCGACAAGCAGAGCGTAAAAAGGATAAACATAATCGTAAATGAGCTTTACACATTTCAGACCCAGCTGGGCGTGGGCTGATGGGTATCCTGTCGACAGGCTGTCTAATTTGAACGCCCTCCCCAGGTGGGCTTCCGGTGTGCGTTGGATCGTTTTTTCCCCCCCGAGCGTGCTATTTTATGTGATAGGGATGATTTCTATGCATGAAGGGTGTGCTTTATTGTCTTTATAGTAGAAATGTGTCAACTGTGCTGTAAAGAAGTATTGTTACCTTTTTACTTTATATCCATACTTAAAGTCTAGAGTTGAGTTGAATCCAGCTAAAACTTTAAACTGGCACTAACTGCGCAAAGCAATCAAAGGAAAGCAGTTCGTTGGCCCAATTTTCGGTCAACCGACATTGCTGTCACAGATTTCCACTGAAAACCGGACGTACGTACAGCGAAGGACGGTTCCAAAATATGTGCCACTCGCCCAGTGCAGCCATGCACTTATGTCTCCATACGGTTTCGGGCCTTGTTTTTGGAGGCTGGCCGAAAGAATGCGAACAAAAAAACGGGTACGTTTCGTAATAAAACGCTCCATAACGGCGGTACCGGGGCCGAAAAAAAGGCACGCGAATTGAATGTGACTGTCACTGAAAGCGGACTGTGCTCATGCCCGAACGAACATATCCATCCCCGCTGTATAATAACTCGGTTCCATTGTTTTCCTCTCCGTGTTTTTTTTGTTTTGTTCGTTCGCACACAAACCTTCCCCCGAGGACATTCACCTTCGGGTTCGGGTGCGTTTTCGGGGGATGCGAATACGGCCCACGTCCTGACGTTCGCTAAAAGCCCACCGCACTCGAGCGCCGAACGTCACGAAATGGCCATTAAGAATGAGTACGATGAGTTATTTATGTATATATCGGGAGCTGGGCGAAAAAAACAAGCCCTCTCGGTTTGTTCCAGGATGGGGTTTTTGGGGAGAACGTTCGTCAAGAATGTTGTCGATTGACCGGGACAATTTTCCCGGGCACTAGGGAGGTAGTAAACGTGTTGTGCTTAGTGTGCACGTACCGGATTTATGTTTTTTCCCCGAAGCCCGGTTGACAACGTTATTGAATGGAGGGAAATGTCAAGCTGTGTGGAAAAGCGGTTCGATACGCATTTATTAGATTGGGCCGTAATTTATTATACTTCTGATTGTGCGATTTCTCAATAGGCTGGAAGGGTGTGCTTTGATTCGCTAGTATGATCAAGTTTTAAACGTCGTCTACTTGAAAATTCACAAAAATCAGGAGATGAATATTTATGATATACTATTTTTTATAAACTTTGTAAAAATTGTCTTGAAAATTGAAAATTTCATATTAATTATTGCTGAAGAAATGCTGAGAATCTGGTGCCTCATTTACACCAAAAATGATACTTTGGACTTTCGGAAGCATGTTTGACAAACAATCATTTCCAAACATGCCGAGCAAAGTAGCAAATTCATCGAACGGTTTCGATCGAACATCTTCATCAAAGCGTGGCCCATAAACCATTCTGTTTGATACGTTTTCCTCCCATCGTCTAGGATCATCGGCAGGATGGATTAGAGAGTGCTGGGCTTCTTTTGCTCCATCTCTCCTTCGCTACTCGTTTTGTTTGAATCATTATCCCGGTTTCGATTTCTGCACCAATTTCTAGCACGAACATTTCCTCCGAAGCGCATAATGGCGAAAGGATCTCCGCACGCGGGTGGGTCGCTGGGCCCCGGAAAATAAAATGGAATTCCGAATCTCCCATGCGCCGTGCGCTTGTGCGGAACAATTTTTGTCGCGCGCGCACACACACAGGATGGATAGCGAATGCATGAGCTGAAACGCGACGAAATTGGAGAGCTGCGGACTTCGAGCTCTAGCGCAAAGAAGAGACAAAGAGAAAAAAAACGCAATGCCACCGGCACAATCGAAAGACTTTCCCGGGAAACGTTCAGCGGCAAGCGATGGCAAGTTCGCAAACGAGCCTTGTGGTAATTGCAAGACGATCCATCACGGTACGTCCATTCCTTTGCCCGTCCCCGGAGCATCGATCAGCGCCGGCTCACGATGTGCTCCAGGTCTGCAGTAGCCGCCTCTAGCCGTGGCGAGCCTGTTTCGTGTGCCACGGAAAACTTATAGTGGAGATGGTGCTGCGTGTGGCGTTTTTTTTTTACGAGCACCTTCCTAATTGCATCGCCATCGTCCGTGTGGCGTCGTGTCTGCAATCGAGCTCGTCATTTTTGTTTTATGCATCCCGGTAATGCGAGGATCTTCGCGCACGGCACGGTGCTGCTAGGCTCTGCGGAATATCCTATCGAAAATCGACCAAAACCGCGGGGCCAATCGGGTGGTTAGTTTGTGGAGCACGCACACGACAAAAAAGGAGCTAACACGAGCCCGGGTTGTGGTTGTGCTCATCGACTCAATTAGTGTACGCTTCGCTTTCGTGTTCTGTTCCTGAACACACACGCAGTTGGAAAAATAGTATCGATGATGGAAGAGTGATTGAGTGGTTGCGGCGTAGGTGAAATTTAATAAACTTTAATAATTGAGCAAGCTGAACCAAGCAAAAAACGACCAGAAACATTTGAAACTCGGTTTCAAGTGAAACGGAAGGCTTTGCTAAACCAATATCACCAGTATGGAAAGCCATACAACCTTCGTTATTTAGATTCATCATTCTCCTATCGATTATTTTGTGTTTTTTTTTTGTTGCGTTGGAAGAAAATCAACCATTGGTTAGCAAACAATGAGAACAAGCGTGCAAAATGAGATTTTCAAAGAACTGCCAAGTTCATTTGCCACAACCGCCCCGCGTGCCTGTTGCACGTCGCACGAAGATTGAACGAACGGCTTTAGGAAGGTTTCCATTTCTGGTGATATTTTTAACCGGCATTGATCGGCTGCCGGGAAATGCGATTCGATGATGAATTATTAGCCGAAAGTTCGCTCGAGCGGAAAGCATAATTCATTATTCATAACACCTTAATCGGTCGTCAAAGCTGATGGATTAGAATGTCTCCCGGCAAACCAACTCCGAACGCCGAACGAACACCGGGTGGCAATGAAAATGACAACCTCCAAAGAAGCCGACCAGGCGGCCAGGAAGTTTCGATGTGCACGGCTCTTTTTAAGCCACTCGCACACTTACAACGAATGTCTTCTTCGCGCGGCCAATCAGTTTCAATTTGCCGCACGGTCGGTGCCCATTCGCACCTGCCATAAATCAACTTATTAAGCACGGAGTGAGCGGGGCGAGCTAAAACGAACAAGAAACCGCTGGCGCCCTGTCCGAGCCACGGCAACAATGAAGACAAACAGCCGCCATTCGGATGGGGCCGAAAGCCCGACGAAATCGCACACAGTTTAGGTGTTCGGCCGCCGGCTCGATCTTCACCAAGCTGTCCAAGCGGTGGAATGTCTGACCGAGATTAATCTAGAGGTCGGCGATACCGACCGGAGGTTTTTTTTGCTGTTGCGCCGTTGCTTTTTCAAGCACGAAACATTCGGCAAACGTGTGTGAGTGATGCATTAAAAATGAGCACAATTTAAGGGCAATTTGCAGCAGTAAGTACTTACACCGGACCGCGGCTATGACGGATGTGTTTTGCCCGTCAGCAACACTTGCAAAGATTGATATCTCCGTACGTACGTACCTGTGAATGAGGAAGAGAAAAAAATAGTGTAAGCAGTGCAATCTAACATTTTGTTCCACTAGATTTCGAGTTTGAAATGTAACTCCATTAAGCGCAGAGAAAATATTATTTTTAAATTCATCTTCCAGGAATGTCGGGTGTTTCGCATCGAACGAAGCGGCTGCTGTATGGATTCAAATGAAACATTCTTTTGGAAGAAATCCGATTGCTCCGGGATATTTGATGGTGCTTCCGCCTTCCACTCAGTCTAGCAGGCATCCGTTCGTGGAAGCGTTGAATGTACAACAGTTGAGAGACGATATTTCATGCTTGAATCCAGCAGAATACGGATTGCTTGATAAGATCCAACATGAATACCATTTCAACAAGCTTCCAAACAATACTCGGATGACATTTGGAAACACACTCCAGAGGGAAATAGGTGTGTTTGAGTATTTCTGGGCGACCTTTAACGATTAAATAGGGATAAGATGAGTTGGACAGTAAGACTTGTTACTTTAGTTGCTACTTTACTTTAGTTTGAAAATCTTATGTCCCAGTTCCACATGATGACTTCACCTAACTAGACTAAGAACATGCTAGCATTACGAACTGCATTTAAGCATTGTCCTTGAAGATAACATACAGGCTTCTTAGTACCTGTCTATATCCCATCTTGGTTTGATTTCAGCTGAAAATTCAATCGAAAAGAACTTGCGCTTTCTCTCTCTTTCTCTTGGACCACAAATCAAGGAAAACTCCCGACATTTCCACGGCATAATGAGGTTCTATATTTAACCGCGCCGCATCGATTGTTATTCTACCGGGACAACAACACTGTCAAACTGTCAAATGTCCGTGATGTACACCCGAGCTCCAACCACTCCGTTAGATCTCCCCCCACGCGCTGGACACCTCGTTCTCCGTCGAGAAAAAGAAACAAAGCTAAGGATGGCTCCAACACTGCAGCCACGGCACCCAATCGCCGATCTGCATTCTAATGATTGTGCCTCGCAGGTGACAAATGTCAGATTCATTCGCCGGTCGTCCAGGACACCAACGGTACTGCGAACACGCGGTACGCGAAATCTGTTGCGCGAAGTGCGAGTGTGTCTGTGTGGGGTGGGGCTGTGTAGCAGCTACGTACAAGTATAGCTCTTTCCCGGGTGCGTCGTAAAGCTTCATTTGCATAAATTTTTCGCTGCGTACCGGGGCCACCGGCACCGAAGAACAACCGGTCCCCGCCGCCGAAACTCGCGATGTTCTTGTTTGCAGAATGATGTTTCGCGCTTTTACCGTGTAGCCATGTTTCTGCTCTGACGAGCTTACGCAACCGGTTTTTCTTTTCGGACAGATTTTGCATAAAATTTGGCCCGTACCAGTTTTCGGGACCGGAGTTCGAGCTGAATCAGGTTTGATGTTCTTTTTTTGCTCTCTACGGGATACTGCTGCGCGCTTCAAGAAAACGAAAAAGGGCAGGACCGACATTCTCTGGAAGGGGAGTGTTTTTGCGTAGCAGCGATCTGCTTACGGCTGCACTTGCAGATAACCAGCTGCACCTGCTGCCGTTGCCACTCCGCTGGCGGGTACGTAATCTCGTTTGCCTTGAAAATCGCGTTCGAACTCTTCACCGGTGCGCTTGCGAGGCATTTGTGCGGTCAGTGCGGCTAGTTTGCAAACTCAGCAACTTGCAAAGGAACGAGCGCATGCGATGTTGCAACCGGTTATTGCACCGGTGAGTGTAGATTCTACAGCAAAAGGCGGCAGCAGCAGCCAAAGGGATTGTAGTTGCCGTCATATACCAGGAACCGGACCGGGAACATCATAATGCGGTGTCAAACCAAGTGACGGAGAGTATATTTCAAACTCTAAGAAGGTCTTAATTGTTGGACTGCGATGACAAATACGCGACGGATTTGCAAATGCCACCCACCTAATTGCATCCCTTTTAAGAATGAGATCTTCAACATTGACAAGGGTTCGTTCATTTGCTTTATGGCAGCTTAATCCTCTGCTTTGTGCGCCAAACGCACGCAAATGTTTCACAGCAAGCATCGGGCACCAGATGTTGGTTTTGTGTCCATCCCCCTCCCGAAAAGGAGGTCCTCGCCAACTGGTGAGCTCGAGTGGAAAATCAAAAAGCCCAATCAAGGCCACACGGGGTTGGCTAATTGGAATTGGCTGGTCTCGGGTCTCGGGCTTTTTACGACGCGACCGGTTCGGCCTGGCGAGCCGTGGCGTAATTATTTAACGACTTTCTCGAGCCGCATAAAACTGGGGGAGCAATAAATTTGCACTTCAAATCGGCACGGGCATCGGTACGGATATTGGCGTGAACGTCCCTTTAAAATGTTTACGAGTTGAACGGCTCCCCGTTGGACGATCGCCTAGATCGGTGTGGGGCGATTGAGTGAGCGCCGCGTTACTGACACTGCGTTTAATCACGGATATGTCGTTAAAGCGCGTAGTTAGAGGAGCGTATTGAGTAGGTGGAATGTGCAATCAAACTGAAAGCTGTCCGGTAGGTAGAAGGATATGTTTGGCGAATGAAACCCTTCTACTGGTTTGAATGATTTATAGCAATATGATTTGGGTTGAAAACGAAGAATCAGGAAATTTTGAAGAACCTTACTTAGTTTAGTAAAAGTCTACTTAAGGTATATGATTTAAGGAAACCCAATTCTTGGAATAAAATGTTCCAAAAGTAGCGCTGGGACCTTCATTCCCAATCAAATAAACATCAACGCTATCAAATTAAAGTTTACTTTCCTTTTATAAGCCTCTCCAGAAAAGCTAGCCAAACTTTTCCCATTTGCTGTACCCTCCATTACCAAGACTTTATCAGCCGCATTTCCTCAGGAAAGCTCCTCAGCTGTGCGAAGGATGTGCTCGCTTTCGCTTCCGGTGCATCCGCAGAGACATTTATTCGAAGCTGCAGGTGCAAACCGCATCAAGATGATGCACTTCGCCGTCAGGCGTTCTAGCTTGGAATGGAATTTGATGTCCCGAAGGTGTCTGCTTCTCGGTAGAAGCCGGGACAGGACGGACCTGAGATCTTTCTTAACTGGGCGTTATTTATATATTTACCCGCTGAGTTTTTTTCTCATATACTTGAAGCAGAATGAAGGTGGATCTAACGGAAAGACCCCCTTTCGCAATCCTTTCATCGGTACACTCAAAGGTGAGCACACACACACACACTTATTTGACCGAAAATGAGATTTCATTTCCAAAAAAATACATCACAACCATTGCCATATTACCTCGTTCACATATACACACACGCCTTGGACACGGATTGGTGAATGTTTGGCTTTCGGTAATGAAAAAGTTTTCCATCCCATTTCGTCCGGAATTTGAGAACTGACCTCGAAAACTAGCTGGCTTTCAATTGCTCTAGATATAAAAAAAATCACTCACACCACGACGAATCACTGCTTGCCTTCGAACTCGAGCGTGCAGAGCGAAAGAAAGAGAGCAATGTGGGGAATGTGATGAGCATGTAACATCTGCATTTTTCCGGTGCGGATTCGCCGGCAAAGTTCGGTACAATTTCCCGCCCAATTTCTTTTTTTTCGCCTTTTTGTTTCCCTCATCCCCCGTCTAGCAATGTGAGCTCATTTTCCTAATCTCGATTGCTAACACGTGATGAGAGTTACCGAAAAGGGCAGCCTAATTTGGGTCAATCAAAGAAAAGGGCGGCGATGGTTTCGGTACGGTTTTGAATACATTTTGTTTCGTGCGAACCGGGTGGGTGGATGGGGTGGAAAACTGTTGGAAAATGTGATTTTATCACGCCATACTGAAGTTAGGGAAATGGGATGGGAAATGTATGTAATGTTACTTTCAATACAACAACAAAATTACTTGCAAAACTTTCGTTCACCTTGTATCCAAAGTTGAAGTCTTCAAGCTGGTCAAACATCTGTACAAACAGCTCATGAATATTGATGCGTAGCTTCGTTCGGAATGTCCCTCACCGTGCCAACTCATGCGCAAAAGATGTCACCACAGAGAGACCGTATTAAAACGTACATCAGGTTGTTTACAATTATTTATTCATTACTATAATAGACATCGGAGTGGATGGCCCGCTCCAAAATGAGCCGTGAACCCACGTGTACGTCTCCCCGTTCCATTATCGCAGCCCATTTTCACGTCTCCATCACATCGCATCAGAAGTCCGCACTTCAAGTCGTCGCAAGCTCCAAAATAGAAAGCTCGATTGATGGACTGACGGATGTCACTTCCACAACGACTCATTCGGGGGGCACCCCTTGGGGAATGGCGTGTGTTGCGCGCGTCTTGTACGGTGGCACTTCCGCAATCGCGAGCCCACCATCAGCGCGCGGGCGCTTTATCGGGAAGAAATCAGCGCCCTTGAACGTAGCGGAGCATCTCCGGGTGGGGCGAAACCACCTCCCCCAGCGGCCATACTTACGCCGTGTCCCACCCCGAGCGAGCACTTGAGCGTTCGCACGATGCTTTCACTTTCGTTTTAATTCGACTTTCCGCACGAGTGGCGACGAGAGACCGCCTTGAGATAAGGGTGGGCCCGTTCGCCACCAAATTGAGATTATTTATCCTGCGCGCCGCCGAGCAGGCTCCAAGTGCTGACCTTGGCCGGGCGCTTCCGCGTGTCCGCGTGTGGGAAGTGTTTTGTGGTGTTTTTATTTCCGGCCCCGGTTGCCAATCGGCCAGATTTATGAGCAATTTCGGTGGTTTATTTCATCAACTTCGACACCTTTTCACATCTCCTTCTTGTCTTGGCTTCATGCTCACTTTGTTTTCGCACGTGCTTGCGTGCGTGATCGATGAAACGAAATTAAACGCCCGTCGCGTCTCGTTGCCCCGTGCGCCATTCGATACCGCTTCCCGGTGGGAAGATGAGCTTCTTGTATTGAAATAACAAACGCGGAACAAACGAACTGAAAAAGAAGAAAAAAAAACACCTCCACCTATACTCCTGACGGTGGTGTGGGCAAAAGAAGCGCCCAATTTCGCCGCGGGCTGTGCTTTGAGCAGCCTCCGTCGGTGGCTTTCTCTCGGCGGAGATGCAAGCTTCCGCCGGACGAGGAAAACCTCGCCGCCGCCGCCATCTTATTAACAGCCACTCAAAACGAAACCCATTAATCAAATAAATGATCGCGCGCGTACTTGGTGCACTGGACTCCCTTCGGCGGATTGCAGCACGACGACGTCGACGTCGGGAGTGGGGGGGAAAACTTACCTCGCCGGATCAATTTTCACTCCCGAGCACGTGCTTATGCGCCGCGGTCAAATTACTTTCAATCATCGGTCGGTCGGCGGTGGTGGTAAATTTTGGGGCAAGCCGTGTTTACTAAATATTGCGCTTCCTTCAGGGGCGATCAGAGGGTAGTTTTCCGCGTTGGGACGTGCCGTATTTTGAATACATGGTTGTGTTTTCTTTCGTTGCGAAAAAAAAGAAGTGAATGGCTAACGATGCTGTCAATTGGCGGCGTTCGTTTCCCTTTTTTTGCGCCGAAGCCGGGTGGCTGTATGGTTGAATAGGTCTAATGATAACATAGGCGCGCCATGAAAAGGATTCGGCGGTATAGAGAAAT
Source organism: Anopheles cracens (assembly GCA_002091845.1). NCBI lineage: Eukaryota > Metazoa > Arthropoda > Insecta > Diptera > Culicidae > Anopheles > Anopheles cracens. The sequence continues at coordinate 9,761 of LULB01048047.1, forward strand.
TTAGCTATAAATGATCATGTATCGGGGTTGTTATAATTAAAGTGTTTGTATCGTGTTTGGTTTGAAAGCTTTGCGGGCGGTGTTCACTGGAATCTCGTGATTATTTATTATGGATGCGATATGATGGTGAACACAATCATAGTTGTCCGAAACTATATATAGTGACAGAAACAAAGCCTATGCCCTTTGTAATGTTTAAAAACATAAACATGAAATATTAGGAAAATAAACAAGTTAGTGCGGTTTCAATTTTACAGGTTGTCACTAGTTCTTTTGACGTTTGCTTAATCTGGCAACACTGGCATTTTGAAGTGTCATCATTTGGCTCTCCTTGCCACTACCTGTCATTTCGCTACGGTGTTTGCATACATTTGTTTTGAAAGTTTTCAATTGTCCAGTTTGCTGGCGAATCTTTTTTTTTCTATTCCATTCCATTCCGTTGTTAAACCACCATCTTTATTTTTCCGTACAACATATGGTATACGCACTTTTTTGATTATTTTTAGCATCTCTTCTCCAAGAATAGAGTCATTCATGCAAGATTTACGCCAACGCGCGGTCCGCCAATGCTCGTAGAATTGACAAGTTTACCACCTGTTAGTGAGCGCTGTCGGAGCGCCCAGGCCCGGGCCGAAATGGACTGGAAATTATTTTCCCGCCACTGCGTGCTCACGGCTCACGGAACACGGACGCGCTTCCGTTCGGAACTCGTTTGTTTTAGCCTCGCGCGCAGCAAAAAATCAAAACAACATGCCATAAACAGGCAAACTTTATGCCGCTTACACTCGCTCACTTTCCGTTCCGTGCGCACTCCCGGCCCGACCTCGCCGGCGTTGTCTAACTAACGCGCAACACTTCCTGCCCGGGCCAGATGCGCTCTTTCAGTGTGCCGGGGCAGGGGTTGGGTTTTGGTAAGAAAAGAAACACGCACGCAACACTCCCTAATGCATCCTGGCCCATCCCAGGTTGGGATCTAATTCGACGTTGTTTGCTGGTTAATTTACATCCAACCATGCGGCCGGTGTTTTCACCCACGGGCCGAGAGGAGGTCAAGTCGTGGTGAAATTACTCGACACCCAACAGCCACAAATCCGAGCGAGAACATTAAAATGGAAAACAAGCTTACGACTAGACGCGCGCTTTCGCCTTCCAAGCCACCGCTGTCGGTCGTGGGTGAGGTAATGAAAGATGCGCCTGGGTGTAACAGCCGCCTTTGCTTATCGCGTCACTGACACCTGAAGTCTGCAGCTAAACTCCTCCCGGGAGTTCCCATGTATGCTGGTGAAGCTGCATTACTTCCAGCACGTCCGGGCAAAACCTGTCCCGAAAAACGGTATGCATCCGGCTGTGTATGTGATCAGATTACGCTGCCACCGCTTGGAAAGCTATTCAGGTGGTAATTCCACAATCAAAATGCTCATAACAACCGACAGTTTATTGTCTGAGGTGAAAACATGGAACGTTCATTACAGGTTAGTTTGGAACGGTGTGTTGTCACAACTATGTCATGTGGAATTTTGCTCACAAACAGCAAACAGGAAACTTTTGGTCCTTCGAGCCGGATTTAGTCGAGACTTGTTAGCTTCTTTATAGACAATACTTACCTGAATCGGAACATTGCTCATAGAAATCTCACGTTACGAGTTCTCCATTTGCTCTCGTAACAAGCACTATATCTTCCACAAACAATGCAATGTCGGACATACCCACTTGTTGCGCACATGGAATGGAAAGCAATAAAAGGTTTGCTTCGCTCGTACAACCCCACCACATCATACACTTTTCAAGGATAGTTCAAAGCGAAATCTGGAGCAAAAACGATCCATTTTTGATCAAACACTGCGCTCATTTGTGAGCGTGCTTCACCGCAGACTGCAAACAACTTACAGAAATTGGTAACAAGCCCTCCAGCTATTTGTTTCAATCAAGAGATATAACTATACACCGCTCACCTGCTGCACGTAATGGAAATGAAAATACATCAAACTAACAGCATTCGAAGGGAGCACCAACAAAAAAAAAAAGAACGAACCGAAACCCACTGCACATATCTTGCAGATTGCATCTTTCGTCGAGGCGAGGTTACCTTTTGTCGCACGCCGGTTGCCTTCCGCGCACTGACTGCTTGTGAGCAAACAGCGACGGAAATTGGTATTCCTCCTGCAAAGTGTCCTTCATTTCCGGTCGCTTCTTCGGGCGAGGCAGCACTCAATGCAGTTGCATTTCGGACTTTTTTCGCGGCGTGTGTTCACTATGGCTGCCTGTCTCGTATGTGCTACGCTCGCGTAACCTTTCGCTTCCTTCAGCTCATCCGGCGGCAACTGGCAAAAGGGCAGGAAAACATCCAATATCCCTTCAGCGAAAGTTGATCATTTTTATCGCATCTGGCGAAGGAGGAATGTATTGAATTTTCCTTCGGTTCGTTCGTTAATCGAAACCCGCGGCTTCAACAGCTGCACGTGTGTGTGTGTGTGCTCACCTTTGAGTGTACCGATGAAAGGATTGCGAAAGGGGGTCTTTCCGTTAGATCCACCTTCATTCTGCTTCAAGTATATGAGAAAAAAAAACTCCGCGGGTAAATATATAAATAACGCCCAGTTAAGATAGATCTCAGGTCCGTCCTGTGCCGGCTTCTACCGAGAAGCAGACACCTTCGGGACATCAAATTCCATTCCAAGCGAGAACGCCTGACGGCGAAGTGCATCATCTTGATGCGGTTTGCACCTGCAGCTTCGAATAAATGTCTCTGCGGATGCACCGGAGGCGAAAGCGAGCACATCCTTCGCTCTGCTGAGGAGCTTCCTGAGGAAATGCGGCTGATAAAGTCTTGGTAATGGAGGGTACAGCAAATGGGAAAAGTTTGGTTAGCTTTTCTGGAGAGGCTTATAATAGGAAAGTAAACTTTAATTTGATAGCGTTGATGTTTATTTGATTGGGAATGATGGTCCCAGCGCTACTTTTGGAACATTTTATTCCAAGAATTGGGTTTCCTTAAATCATATACCTTAAGTAGACTTTTACTAAACTAAGTAAGGTTCTTCAAAATTTCCTGATTCTTCGTTTTCAACCCAAATCATATTGCTATAAATCATTCAAACCAGTAGAAGGGTTTCATTCGCCAAACATATCCTTCTACCTACCGGACTGCTTTCAGTTTGATTGCACATTCCACCTACTCAATACGCTCCTCTAACTACGCGCTTTAACGACATATCCGTGATTCAACGCAGTGTCAGTAACGTGGCGCTCACTCAATCGCCCCACACCGATCTAGCCGATCGTCCAACGGGGAGCCGTTCAACTCGTAAACATTTTAAAGGGACGTTCACGCCAATATCCGTACCGATGCCCGTGCCGATTTGAAGTGCAAATTTATTGCTCCCCCAGTTTTATGCGGCTCGAGAAAGTCGTTAAATAATTACGCCACGGCTCGCCAGGCCGAACCGGTCGCGTCGTAAAAAGCCCGAGACCCGAGACCAGCCAATTCCAATTAGCCAACCCCGTGTGGCCTTGATTGGGCTTTTTGATTTTCCACTCGAGCTCACCAGTTGGCGAGGACCTCCTTTTCGGGAGGGGGATGGACACAAAACCAACATCTGGTGCTCGATGCTTGCTGTGAAACATTTGCGTGCGTTTGGCGCACAAAGCAGAGGATTAAGCTGTCATAAAGCAAATGAACGAACCCTTGTCAATGTTGAAGATCTCATTCTTAAAAGGGATGCAATTAGGTGGGTGGCATTTGCAAATCCGTCGCGTATTTGTCATCGCAGTCCAACAATTAAGACCTTCTTAGAGTTTGAAATATACTCTCCGTCACTTGGTTTGACACCGCATTATGATGTTCCCGGTCCGGTTCCTGGTATATGACGGCAACTACAATCCCTTTGGCTGCTGCTGCCGCCTTTTGCTGTAGAATCTACACTCACCGGTGCAATAACCGGTTGCAACATCGCATGCGCTCGTTCCTTTGCAAGTTGCTGAGTTTGCAAACTAGCCGCACTGACCGCACAAATGCCTCGCAAGCGCACCGGTGAAGAGTTCGAACGCGATTTTCAAGGCAAACGAGATTACGTACCCGCCAGCGGAGTGGCAACGGCAGCAGGTGCAGCTGGTTATCTGCAAGTGCAGCCGTAAGCAGATCGCTGCTAAGCAAAAAAACACTCCCCTTCCAGAGAATGTCGGTCCTACAGCGACTGCCCTTTTTCGTTTTCTTGAAGCGCGCAGCAGTATCCCGCAGAGAGCAAAAAAAGAACATCAAACCTGATTCAGCTCGAACTCCGGTCCCGAAAACTGGTACGGGCCAAATTTTATGCAAAATCTGTCCGAAAAGAAAAACCGGTTGCGTAAGCTCGTCAGAGCAGAAACATGGCTACACGGTAAAAGCGCGAAACATCATTCTGCAAACAAGAACATCGCGAGTTTCGGCGGCGGGGACCGGTTGTTCTTCGGTGCCGGTGGCCCCGGTACGCAGCGAAAAATTTATGCAAATGAAGCTTTACGACGCACCCGGGAAAGAGCTATACTTGTACGTAGCTGCTACACAGCCCCACACACAGACATACTCCCACTTCGAGCAACAGATTTCGCGTACCGCGTGCTCGCAGTACCGTTGGTGTCCTGGACGACCGGCGAATGAATCTGACATTTGTCACCTGCGAGGCACAATCATTAGAATGCAGATCGGCGATTGGGTGCCGTGGCTGCAGTGTTGGAGCCATCCTTAGCTTTGTTTCTTTTTCTCGACGGAGAACGAGGTGTCCAGCGCGTGGGGGGAGATCTAACGGAGTGGTTGGAGCTCGGGTGTACATCACGGACATTTGACAGTTTGACAGTGTTGTTGTCCCGGTAGAATAACAATCGATGCGGCGCGGTTAAATATAGAACCTCATTATGCCGTGGAAATGTCGGGAGTTTTCCTTGATTTGTGGTCCAAGAGAAAGAGAGAGAAAGCGCAAGTTCTTTTCGATTGAATTTTCAGCTGAAATCAAACCAGGATGGGATATAGCCAGGTGCTAAGAAGCCTGTATGTTATCTTCAAGGACAATGCTTAAAGGCATTTCGTAATGCTAGCATGTTCTTAGTCTAGTTAGGTGAAGTCATCATGTGGAACTGGGACATAAGATTTTCAAACTAAAGTAAAGTAGCAACTAAAGTAACAAGTCTTACTGTCCAACTCATCTTATCCCTATTTAATCGTTAAAGGTCGCCCAGAAATACTCAAACACACCTATTTCCCTCTGGAGTGTGTTTCCAAATGTCATCCGAGTATTGTTTGGAAGCTTGTTGAAATGGTATTCATGTCGGATCTTATCATGCAATCCGTATTCTGCTGGATTGAAGCATGAAATTTCATCTCTCAACTGTTGTACATTCAACGCTTCCACGAACGGATGCCTGCTAGACTGAGTGGAAGGCGGAAGCGCCATCAAATATCCCGGAGCAATCGGATTTCTTCCAAAAGAATGTTTCATTTGAATCCATACAGCAGCCGCTTCGTTCGATGCGAAACACCCGACATTCCTGGAAGATGAATTTAAAAATAATATTTTCTCTGCGCTTAATGGAGTTACATTTCAAACTCGAAATCTAGTGGAACAAAATGTTAGATTGCACTGCTTACACTATTTTTTTCTCTTCCTCATTCACAGGTACGTACGAACGGAGATATCAATCTTTGCAAGTGTTGCTGACGGCAAAACACATCCGTCATAGCCGCGGTCCGGTGTAAGTACTTACTACTGCAAATTGCCCTTAAATTGTGCTCATTTTTAATGCATCACTCACACACGTTTGCCGAATGTTTCGTACATGAAAAAGCAACGGCGCAACAGCAAAAAAAACCTCCGGGCGGTATCGCCGACCTCTAGATTAATCTCGGTCAGACATTCCACCGCTTGGACAGCTTGGTGAAGATCGAGCCGGCGGCCGAACACCTAAACTGTGTGCGATTTCGTCGGGCTTTCGGCCCCATCCGAATGGCGGCTGTTTGTCTTCATTGTTGCCGTGGCTCGGACAGGGCGCCAGCGGTTTCTTGTTCGTTTTAGCTCGCCCCGCTCACTCCGTGCTTAATAAGTTGATTTATGGCAGGTGCGAATGGGCACCGACCGTGCGGCAAATTGAAACTGATTGGCCGCGCGAAGAAGACATTCGTTGTAAGTGTGCGAGTGGCTTAAAAAGAGCCGTGCACATCGAAACTTCCTGGCCGCCTGGTCGGCTTCTTTGGAGGTTGTCATTTTCATTGCCACCCGGTGTTCGTTCGGCGTTCGGAGTTGGTTTGCCGGGAGACATTCTAATCCATCAGCTTTGACGACCGATTAAGGTGTTATGAATAATGAATTATGCTTTCCGCTCGAGCGAACTTTCGGCTAATAATTCATCATCGAATCGCATTTCCCGGCAGCCGATCAATGCCGGTTAAAAATATCATCAGAAATGGAAACCTTCCTAAAGCCGTTCGTTCAATCTTCGTGCGACGTGCAACAGGCACGCGGATCGGTTGTGGCAAATGAACTTGGCAGTTCTTGGAAAATCTCATTTTGCACGCTTGTTCTCATTGTTTGCTAACCAATGGTTGATTTTCTTCCAACGCAACAAAAAAAAACACAAAATAATCGATAGGAGAATGATGAATCTAAATAACGAAGGTTGTATGGCTTTCCATACTGGTGATATTGGTTTAGCAAAGCCTTCCGTTTCACTTGAAACCGAGTTTCAAATGTTTCTGGTCGTTTTTTGCTTGGTTCAGCTTGCTCAATTATTAAAGTTTATTAAATTTCACCTACGCCGCAACCACTCAATCACTCTTCCATCATCGATACTATTTTTTCAACTGCGTGTGTGTGTGTTTATGACCAGAACACGAAAGCGAAGCGTACACTAATTGAGTCGATGAACACAACCACAACCCGGGCTCGTGTTAGCTCCTTTTTTGTCGTGTGCGTGCTCCACAAACTAACCACCCGATTGGCCCCGCGCTTTTGGTCGATTTTCGATAGGATATTCCGCAGAGCCTAGCAGCACCGTGCCGTGCGCGAAGATCCTCGCATTACCGGGATGCATAAAACAAAAATGACGAGCTCGATTGCAGACACGACGCCACACGGACGATGGCGATGCAATTAGGAAGGTGCTCGTAAAAAAAAACGCCACACGCAGCACCATCTCCACTATAAGTTTTCCGTGGCACACGAAACAGGCTCGCCATGGCTAGAGGCGGCTACTGCTGACCTGGAGCACATCGTGAGCCGGCGCTGATCGTTGCTCCGGGGACGGGCAAAGGAATGGACGTACCGTGATGGATCGTCTTGCAATTACCACAAGGCTCGTTTGCGAACTTGCCATCGCTTGCCGCTGAACGTTTCCCGGGAAAGTCTTTCGATTGTGCCGGTGGCATTGCGTTTTTTTTCTCTTTGTCTCTTCTTTGCGCTAGAGCTCGAAGTCCGCAGTTCTCCAATTTCGTCAGGGTTCAGCTCATGCATTCGCTATCCATCCTGTGTGTGTGTATGCGCGCGCGACAAAAATTGTTCCGCACAAGCGCACGGCGCAAGGGAGATTCGGATTTCCATTTTATTTTCCGGGGCCCAGCGACCCACCCGCGTACGGAGAACCTTTCGCCATTATGCGCTTCGGAGGAAATGTTCGTGCTAGAAATTGGTGCAGAAATCGAAACCGGGATAATGATTCAAACAAAACGAGTAGCGAAGGAGAGATGGAGCAAAAGAAGCCCAGCACTCTCTAATCCATCCTGCCGATGATCCTAGACGATGGGAGGAAAACGTATCAAACAGAATGGTTTATGGGCCACGCTTTGATGAAGATGTTCGATCGAAACCGTTCGATGAATTTGCTACTTTGCTCGGAATGTTTGGAAATGTTTTGTGTCAAACATGCTTCTCAAAGCCCAAAGTATTATTTTTGGTGTAAATGAGGCACCAGATTCTTAGCATTTCTTCAGCAATAATTAATATGACATTTTCAATTTTCAAGACAATTTTTTCAACGTTTATAAAAAATAGTATATCATAAATATTCATCTCCTGATTTTTGTGAATTTTCAAGTAGACGACGTTTAAAACTTGATCATACTAGCGAATCAAAGCACACCCTTCCAGCCTATTGAGAAATCGCACAATCAGAAGTATAATAAATTACGGCCCAATCTAATAAATGCGTATCGAACCGCTTTTCCACACAGCTTGACATTTCCCTCCATTCAATAACGTTGTCAACCGGGCTTCGGGGAAAAAACATAAATCCGGTACGTGCACACTAAGCACAACACGTTTACTACCTCCCTAGTGCCCGGGAAAATTGTCCCGGTCAATCGACAACATTCTTGACGAACGTTCTCCCCAAAAAACCCCATCCTGGAACAAACCGAGAGGGTTTTTTATTCGCCCGACTCCCGATATATACATAAATAACTCATCGTACTCATTCTTAATGGCCATTTCGTGACGTTCGGCGCTCGAGTGCGGTGGGCTTTTAGCGAACGTCAGGACGTGGGCCGTATTCGCATCCCCCGAAAACGCACCCGAACCCGAAGGTGAATGTCCTCGGGGGAAGGTTTGTGTGCGAACGAACAAAACAAAAAAAACACGGAGAGGAAAACAATGGAACCGAGTTATTATACAGCGGGGATGGATATGTTCGTTCGGGCATGAGCACAGTCCGCTTTCAGTGACAGTCACATTCAATTCGCGTGCCTTTTTTTCGGCCCCGGTACCGCCGTTATGGAGCGTTTTATTACGAAACGTACCCGGTTTTTGTTCGAATTCTTTCGGCCAGCCTCCAAAAACAAGGCCCGAAACCGTATGGAGACAGAAGTGCATGGCTGCACTGGGCGAGTGGCACATATTTTGGCGTGACGTTCGGCGCTCGAGTGCGGTGGGCTTTTAGCGAACGTCAGGACGTGGGCCGTATTCGCATCCCCCGAAAACGCACCCGAACCCGAAGGTGAATGTCCTCGGGGGAAGGTTTGTGTGCGAACGAACAAAACAATAAAACACAGAGAGAAAAACAATGGAACCGAGTTATTATACAGCGGGGATGGATATGTTCGTTCGGGCATGAGCACAGTCCGCTTTCAGTGACAGTCACATTCAATTCGCGTGCCTTTTTTTTCGGCCCCAGTACCGCCGTTATGGAGCGTTTTATTACGAAACGTACCCGGTTTTTGTTCGAATTCTTTCGGCCAGCCTCCAAAAACAAGGCCCGAAACCGTATGGAGACAGAAGTGCATGGCTGCACTGGGCGAGTGGCACATATTTTGGAACCGTTCTTCGCTGTACGTACGTCCGGTTTTCAGTGGAAATCTGTGACAGCAATGTCGGTTGACCGAAAATTGGGCCAACGAACTGCTTTCCTTTGATTGCTTTGCGCAGTAAGTGCCAGTTTAAAGTTTTAGCTAGATACAACTTGACTCAAGACTTTAAGTATGGATATAAGGTAGAAAGGTAACAATACTTCTTTACAGCACAGTTGACACATTTCTACTATAAAGACAATAAAGCACACCCTTCATGCATAGAAATCATCCCTATCACATAAAATAGCACGCTCGGGGGGGAAAAAACGATCCAACGCACACCGGAAGCCCACCTGGGGAGGGCGTTCAAATTAGACAGCCTGTCGACAGGATACCCATCAGCCCACGCCCAGCTGGGTCTGAAATGTGTAAAGCTCATTTACGATTATGTTTATCCTTTTTACGCTCTGCTTGTCGCTTAATCAAGCAATTGCTGCCGCCGTCGTCGTCGTTGTCACCCTCTCCGGGCGTGGGAAAACTCTATCCCGGGCGGGGTTTGGAAAAATACGACACGTAACAGCGCGTTCCGCCGTTACCGTTTAAAGTGCCGGTAAGATATTGTTTTTACTGTTGCGCTCGCGAGCCAACAGAGCAGAGAAGAAAACCGGGATGGATGCGACCGACTTTATGACTTCATCGGGAAATTGTATTCACAGCGCGACTCGGATGTTGGGTTTGTGATGCGGTTCGCATTTTAATCTGTACACCAAGAACACTCGAGAACAGAAATCGTCGTAAAAATGACATAAATACGAGAGCACACCGGTGGTTTGGGTGAGAATTTAATCAATCATATCACAATGATCGTAAATTGTCGTTTTAATGCTCCAAACTTTTTGAGATTTCATACAACTCATTCAAAATCTTGCTGGTGAGATTCCATACGGACGTAACTATGCCTGCCTTACGTCCGCAGCTGTCAACGCGATACGCTCCCTATCAATCCTCCA
>KZ070605.1:0-14460 GCA_002091845.1 Anopheles cracens
CGCTACCGCGTTCAATTACACCGCCATCGTCAACGCCAGCTGGTCCACCAAGCCTCGCACTCAACGCCATCGCCCTTAAAAAGAAAACATGATTGTAACCAGCCGAAGATAGAATCTAATTTCTACTCCACTTATAGGTACCTGGACAGCAACACCGAAGAATGAAGGCCACCTTCCATGCTACACCATCACAGAAACACATGCACACACTCACGCACAGAGTCAGGTTCTTAGCCATCGCTAGCATACAACTTGTGTACAAGCTACTTGTACGTACAAGTTGTATTCCTATATTAGTCTTTTACCAAAAATTGTAACAATAAATCAATTTGCATGATTGGTTATAAAATGAGTAAAACATAAACGTTTATTACATTTTTGATGTTTTGTGATTAAAGTACAAAAACCCATCGACACCAGCAACGCAAAAATCGAAATTTAAATTGTATATGTCACTCCTTAAACCATAAATTTAAACGTACATCACGCTGTTCATTTTCCCGTGAGCGTCAAATGGATTTTCGGCAAGCGGCCCTATGAGCAGAGGTAGTGGCGAGTCAACAGATTTGCCACCAAAACATTACCGCCAGCGTGTACGATACACCGAAATGGATAAGTGTTGGTGTGCTGTCGAGTATGTAGCCTGCCTCACGTATGATAGTGTGCGTGCTAGGGGTTCACTTTAGTTTCTTCTTCGTGGTTTCGTGTTTGTTTTTTTTTATCATGCATCCACACCGTTCCTCCCTCTTTTTCGCAAGCACACGTATCAACTTTCTCAATCAAGTATGCGAAGACAAAATCAAAACAATGATCAAATATTGTTGAGCTGTTGCTCGTGGTATTTTTTATTAACTTAAGCAATGTTTTCTATACATTATTTTGCCAAATAAACATTGTCTTTCCGCTATGTGGTATTGACGTGCCGAAAAATGAAGGAGCCGTGCCACATCTAAAGCATATAATCAACCGACCTAATCGCTCACAAAGTCAAATGTATCTTTTGTCGGATGATCATGCGCGCACAGACATCCTTTACGCATATTTGCGCATCCTGTGCGCATGCAAATATCGCACAGTATACTACACTCAGATACTTCCTCTTGAAGTGGGGATTCTATTCGATATGTGTAAAATATCGATATATGCGATTCTACTCGATGGAACACGGGCATGCTTCTCAGGTATCAAATGTGAACAGATTATTCATTTTACACGAATGCAGACTGTTTCACATTGAATGTTCTCATATCACGTCACCTCACTTTATGCGCAATACATTTCTGACGTTTGCGCCAAGGTCGCTACAAATGTCTTATTAGACATTAGGAGATCTTTTTTTGGCCGTTTCTGTAAAAGCCCGTTTACATGAAGCGAAACTCCAAGTGCGACTCCAGGGGCAACTCCAAAACAACGTCAAGTTAGCTAGCATTTACTAGTTTTTATTCACTTTTATCGCTAAATTCTCCAAATGAACATACGAAAATGACTAAAATACAATAGTTTCGCTGCAAACATCCATATATGTTGACAAACTAACTCAAAATGTTTGTTTATATCGAGTTGCGCTTGTGTTGCGCTGGAGTTTCGCCTGCCGAATCCAAAAACGATTTTGACAGATAAATCACAGGCAACTCACAGCACTGACAGCATTCGCGCTCGACGAGTTGCGCTTCAACCCTATGAGCAGAGGTAGTGGCGACCCGGCCGGCAATTGACAGGAGCGAATGGAGCGAATGGGGCGAATTGTCGGTAAGTCAAGGCGGTACAGAAGTCATTTTCCGATGTTTGCAATGGCGGACTCCAAACGAGGACTCCAAACGTGGTCCGCCATTGCAAACCACGGAAAATGACTTCCGTACCGCCTTGGCTTACCTACAATTCGCCCCATTCGCTCCTGTCAATTGCCGGTAGGGGAGTCACCAGATTTGCCACCAAAACATTACCGCCAGCGTGTACGATACACCGAAATGGATAAGTGTTGGTGTGCTGTCGAGTATGTAGCCTGCCTCACGTATGATAGTGTGCGTGCTAGGGGTTCACTTTAGTTTCTTCTTCGTGGTTTCGTGTTTGTTTTTTTTTTTCACAGGCAACTCACAGCACTGACAGCATTCGCGCTCGACGAGTTGCGCTTCAAGTAAACGGGCTTTGAAAAAAAAACACGTTACTAAAAAAAAATGTCTAAAAAGACAACGTACAAAACAACTTTCCTCGTAATAAAGCAATTAAAATTGGTACTAGAAATGTCGTGACCAAATGTAGATCGTTCGAGGTCCGATAAAACGAGCAGAAAATCTTTTTGCAACCCATCATAACGCTCGCATTAAGCAACGTGCCTCAAATTGGTACCTATTGAGAGATAACGATCGACCTATAGTGTCTAAAACCATTCCAAATGTCACTATCATAAAGGTAATTGAAAGAGTTATTGACACCGCTTACCAGTCGTACGCTAGCTCCCGTTTACGTCGGAAGCATGGCAAAAATTACTTCATTTCGAGATATCCGTTTGTTTTTCGTGTTATTGGCAACGCAGTTTTTACAGTCCCACGCGTTTGTCAAGGTAAACGTGTAAATCAATGTCCCTGTTACCAGTATACTCTATTTCTTTTCCGTATACTTCATTTAGCTGTTAGCGGTCGGAACGAAGGTGGAATTCATAAGCAACGTTCGCAGCATTCACGTATCGCACGAGTTTCTACGCCATTCCCCAACAAACCAAACGTTAAATCTACATATAAACCTTACCCGCCCGATCAAGGATGTTAAGGTAGGCGATGCTGCACTGACTCCCGGATGTAAGTATAGTATTAATGTTTCGTGACCCTTCCCGGTTGCCTTTCTTCGCACCTTTCTTCGCAGTTACATTTCAGCTACTACTCGGTTGATGCGAACGGTGCGGCACAACATGTGATCGTCAAACGGTTGGTTGACGGGTGCTTCTTCCTGCGCCACCCGAACTCCGATCGTGTGGTGAAAATGATGTACGACTACGTCAAAGAGCACTCCAACTTACCGACGCGCTGTCCCGCCGCCGCAGGGATCTACTACCTGCGCGATATGCGACCGAGTGACGTTCCATTGCCATCATTTCTGCCCGAAGCTTCCTTCATGCTGGAGACCAACTATCGTTCGGAGGTACGGCGCGAAACAATGATCGAATTCCGTTTCTACGGGAAGCTGGTACGGATCATAGACAATATCTTTGCCCGGTAGATACAAGCAATGGAAAAACAAATATAACGTTTTTTAAATGTCTTATTAGACATTAGGAGATCTTTTTTTGCCGTTTCTGTAAAAGCCCGTTTACATGAAGCGCAACTCCAAGTGCGACTCCAGGCGAAACTCCAAAATAACGGCAAGTTAGCTAGCATTTACTAGTTTGTATTCACTTTTATCGCAAAATTCTCCAAATGAACATACGAAAATGACTAAAATACAATATTTTCGCTGCAAACATCCATATTTGTTGACAAACTAGCTCAAAATGTTTGTTTATATCGAGTTGCGCTTGTGTTGCGCTGGAGTTTCGCCTGCCGAATCCAAAAACGTTGTTGACAGATAAATCACAGGCAACTCACAGCACTGACAGCATTCGCGCTCGACGAGTTGCGCTTCAAGTAAACGGGCTTTGAAAAAAAACACGTTACTAAAAAAAATTGTCTAAAAAGACAACGTACAAAACAACTTTCCTCGTAATAAAGCAATTAAAATTGGTACTAGAAATGTCGTGACCAAATGTAGATCGTTCGAGGTCCGATAAAACGAGCAGAAAATCTTTTTGCAACCCATCATAACGCTCGCATTAAGCAACGTGCCTCAAATTGGTACCTATTGAGAGATAACGATCGACCTATAGTGTCTAAAACCATTCCAAATGTCTGTCTAACTACCACAAAAAAAATTAAAAGAGTTATTGACACCGCTTACCAATCATACGCTAGCTCCCGTTTACGTCGGAAGCATGGCAAGAATTACTTCATTTCGAGATATCCGTTTGTTTTTCGTGTTATTGGCAACGCAGTTTTTACAGTCCCACGCGTTTGTCAAGGTAAACGTGTAAATCAATGTCCCTGTTACCAGTATACTCTATTTCTTTTCCGTATACTTCATTTAGCTGATAGCGGTCGGAACGAAGGTGGAATTCATAAGCAATGTTAAAAGCATTGACGTATCGCACGAGTTTCAACAACAATCCCCAACAAACCAAACGTTAAATCTACATATAAACCTTACACGCCCGATCAAGGATGTGAAGGTAGGCGATGCTGCACTGACTCCCGGATGTAAGTATAGTATTAATGTTTCGTGACCCTTCCCGGTTGCCTTTCTTCGCAGTTACATTTCAGCTACTACTCGGTTGATGCGAACGGTGCGGCACAACATGTGATCGTCAAACGGTTGGTCGACGTGTGCTTCTTCCTGCGCCACCCGAACTCCGATCGTGTAGTGAAAATGATGTACGACTACGTCAAAGAGCACTCCAACATACCGACGCGCTGTCCCCTTCTCGAAGGGATCTACTACATGCGTGATATGCGACCGAATGACGTTCCTGTGCCATCCTTTCTGCCCGAAGCTTCCTTCATGCTGGAGACCAACTATCGCTCGGAGGTACGGCGCGAAACAATGATCGAATTTCGTTTCTACGGGAAGCTGGTACGGATCATAGACAATATCTTTGCCCGGTAGATATAAGCAATGGAAAGACAAATATAACGTTTGTTTAATGTCTTATTAGAAGTTAATTTACACACTGTTACCAACTAATGCTTTCTTCCAAAACAGCATTGCGAACGTAAACCATTGTAGAGAAAATCTGCTTTATTATTTTTTACATTATTTTCCTCTCAAAGTTTTAATTTCGTGTGATTCTTGATACACTACTTGCACGCTAAGTTACCGATCGCGTACAATTATAAGCTTTCTGACAGCATTTTTCTTCAGTACACTTACGTCAGCAGTAACTCAGCTATTAGAATACCACGCTTCCTAAACGTAAACGTCACATTTGATCAACCGCCTTTGATCAACAGAAATCCCGCACCATTCACTGAGCAAAGCCATATGTAGGCTCTCTGTTTCTCGGCCACGCCGGCTTCATCTTAAGTAAGCGGACTGTAAGTTCGCTACACTACTACGTTCAGGACTCTCCCTCAAGAGTCCCTCACCCAAGGTACAACAGCCTTCCGGTAGTACCCCCAGGTTATGTAGACGGAAGGGGAACCTCTAACGCAGGAAACTCTCAAGAAAGGTAAGTCAAGCTAGTAGAGAGTGAGCGGACAAAGATAAAAGCCGACTTTGCCTTCTCCTAGGATTGCCGTTCGAGATGTCCTATAGCCCTTCATTATCTACTAAATTAATGCATATCCTACAAGTTGCGGTATGTTTTTACAGCGTGTTTCGTAAGAAGTAAGTTCGTAAGAAAAATGTCCTGAACTATTATTTTCGAAAAGAACGTTTATCGAGAAACGAATGCGATCTTTTGCCTACTCCGCACGCCTAATGCTTATACTAATTAGTATTAATGTTCTGCCCACGGTTAGATCACTGAATACAGAATACTAAATATGATCACTACTATCCACGCCCCCGTATTCTCTCACTGATCTTCCATTTCGTTCCCTCTTCTAGTAGTTCCTTCGTATCCACTACTAGCAGCTTAATGTTTACACAAACTATTACACCGGCTTTGCACAAACTACTAGTCACAATCCACTAGTCAGCTGTTGCAGCAGACCGATGTTTGTATCATTTTGACAATCGACGGCGGACTGTCAGCCGTCCAATAGCCATAATGTGTTATAGTAACCTTTTACATTATTATACTGGAAACGTATCTACTACGGTTTCATTGAGCAGGTAAACTAAACGAACCGCGAACTACAGAATTTCCACTGAATACCCACAAACTTTGATCATGGCAAAAAAGAAAATAGGAACCACTAGCAAGACCACTTTCCTTCTCTCCGACCTGTTCTTTGCAGCTGACCTTTCTCTACTGTGTCTTTTCCAGAATCTATGAGACTAAAAAAACATGAACAACAAAGCTGTAGCGAAGAACTGGCAAACAAATGTACGGAGGATGATATGTTTATACACTGGAACGCTGGACGCTACGGAGAACGTTTTTTTGCCGTTTCTGTAAAAGCCCGTTTACCTCAAGCGCAACTCCAAGTGCGACTCCAGGCGCAACTTCAAATTAACGTTAGTTAGCTAGCATTTACTAGTTTTTATTCACTTTTATAGCTATCGCACTTTTATCTCCAAATGAACATACGAAAATGTTTTCCGTATACTTCATTTAGCTGATAGCGGTCGGAACGAAGGTGGAATTCAAAAGCAACGTTAAAATCGTTGACGTATCGCACGAGTTTCTACAACATTCCCCAACAAACCAAACGTTAAATATGTATGCAAACATTACACGACCCATCATGGATATGAAGGTAGGCGATGCTGCACTGACTCCCGGATGTAAGTAAAGTAGCAATGTCTCTTGACGCTGCCCGGTTGCCTTTCTTGCAGTTATATTTCAGCTACTTCTCGGTTGATGCGAACGGTGCGGCACAAAATGTGATCATCAAACGGTTGGTCCACGTGTAAAGCTGTAGCGAAGAACTGGCAAACAAATGTACGGAGGATGATATGTTTATACACTGGAACGCTGGACGCTACGGAGAACTTTTTTTGCCGTTTCTGTAAAAGCCCGTTTACCTCAAGCACAACTCCAAGTGCGACTCCAGGCGCAACTTCAAATTAACGTTAGTTAGCTAGCATTTACTAGTTTTTATTCACTTTTATAGCTATCGCACTTTTATCTCCAAATGAACATACGAAAATGACTAAAATACCATATCCTTGCTACAGACATCTATATTTGTTGACAAACTAACTCAAATTGTTCGTTTATATCGAGTTGCGCTTGAGTTGCGTTGGAGTTTCGCCTTCCTAACCCAGATTTTTAACAGATAAATGGGCAACTCACAGCATTGACAGCATTCGCGCTCGCCGAGTTGCGCTTCAAGTAAACGGGCTGTGAAAAAAAACACATTACTAAAAAAATTGTGTAAAAAGACAACGCACAAAACAACTTCCCTCGTAATAAAGCAATTAAAATTGGTACTAGAAATGTCGTGACCAAATGTAGATCGTTCGAGGTCCGATAAAACGAGCAGAAAATCATTTTTCAACCCATCATAACGCTCGCATTGAACAACGTGCCGCAAATCGGTACCTGCTGGGAGATAACGTTCGACCAATAGTGTCTAAAACCATTCCAAATGTCACTATCATAAAGGTAATCGAAAGAGTTATTGACACCGCTTACCAATCATACGCTAGCTCCCGTTTACGTCGGAAGCATGGCAAGAATTACTTCATTTCGAGATATCCGTTTGTTTTTCGTGTTATTGGCAACGCAGTTTTTACAGTCCCACGCGTTTGTCAAGGTAAACGTGTAAATCAATGTCCCTGTTACCAGTATACTCTATTTATTTTCCGTATACTTCATTTAGCTGATAGCGGTCGGAACGAAGGTGGAATTGAAAAGCAACGTTAAAAGCATTGACGTTTCGCACGAGTTTCTACAACATTCCCCAACAAACCAAACGTTAAATATATATGCAAACATTACACGCCCCATCATGGATATGAAGGTAGGCGATGCTGTACTGACTCCCGGATGTAAGTAAAGTAGCAATGTCTCGTGACGCTGCCCGGTTGCCTTTTTTGCAGTTATATTTCAGCTACTTCTCGGTTGATGCGAACGGTGCGGCACAAAATGTGATCATCAAACGGTTGGTCCACGTGTGCTTCTTCCTGCGCCACCCGAACTCCGATCGTGTGGTGAAAATGATGTACGACTATGTTAAAGAGCACTCCAACTTACCGACGCGCTGTCCCCTTCCCGCGGGAATCTACTACCTGCGCGATGTGCGACCGAGTGACGTTCCATTGCCATCCTTTCTGCCCGAAGCTTCCTTCATGCTGGAAACCAACTATCGCTCGGAGGTACGGCGCGAAACAATGATCGAATTCCGTTTCTACGGGAAGATGGTACGGATCATAGACAATATCTTTGCGCGATAGACATAAGCAATGGAAAGGCAAATATAACGTTTGTTAAATGTCTTATTAGAAGGTAATTTACGCACTGTTACCAACTAATGCTTTATTCCAAAACAACATAGCGAAAGTAAACCTTTGTTGAGAAATTATTCTTTATTATTTGTTACATTATTTTACTCTGAAATGTTAATTTCTTGTGATTCTTGATTCACTACTTGCACGCTTGCCTACCGTTTACGAACGCATACACTGATAAACTATCTTACAGCATTTTGCATCTTTCAACTTACGTATATCAGCGGTATCTCAGCTTTTGGAATACCAGGCTTCCTACCCGCAAACATTACATTTGATCAACCGTCTTTGTTCTCTCCCGCACCATCTGTAAATCCTCTGTTTCTCGGCCTCGCCATCGCACCGAGCAGCCACGAAGCAATCTGCTACCAGGATTCACCATTAGTAAGTCCGCTACACTGCTCTACTACGCTACTCTCCCTCGAGGGTCCCTCTGGAAAAGGTGAGCATTTCGCAACGACAGTCTTCCGGTAGTAACTCTAGGCGTGCGAGGCTATGTAGACGGAAGGGGAACCTCTAACGCAGGAAACTCTCAAGAAAGGGAAGTCAAGCTAGTAGAGAGTGAGCTGACAGCTAGTAGAGAGTGAGCTCCTAGGATCTCCTAGGGAGGACATCCGTTCGAGATGTCCTATAGCGGTTCAAGAGACTTACAAAGAATATAACGTTTCAGAGCGAAAAAAATATGTTGCGATTCTTTGCTTTTCATTATCTACTAAATTGGCTTATATCCTACAAGTTGCGGTATGTTTTTACAGCGTGTTTCGTAAGAAGTAAGTTCGTAAGAAAGATGTACTGAACTATTATTTCGGGCGAATGCTATTTTTTGCCTTCTCCGCACGCCTAATGCTGATACTAATTAGTATTCATGTTCTGCCCACGTTTCCAGTTTTGCACATACTACTAGTCATTAGTCAGCTGTTGCAGCAGACGGATGTTTGTATGATTTTGACAATCGACGGCGGACTGTCCAATAGCCATACTGTGTTATAGTAACCTGTTACATTATTATATTGGAAACGTATCTACTAGGGTTTCATCAAACTAATGAGCAGGTAAACTAAACGAACCGCGAACAGCGGAATTTCCACAGAATACGTACAAACTTTGACCGTGGCAAACAAGAAAAAAGGAATCACTAGCAAGACCACTTTCCTTCTCTCCTACCTGTTCTTTTCAGCTGACCTTTCTCTAATGTGTCGTTTCCAGAATCTATGAGACTAAAAAAACATGAACAACAAAGCTGTAGCAAAGAACTGGCAAACAAATGTACGGAGGATGATAAGTTTATACACTGGAACGCTGGACGCTACGGAGAACTTTTTTGGGCGTTTCTGTAAAAGCCCGTTTACATGAAGCGCAACTCCAAGTGCGACTCCAGGCGGAACTCCAAAATAACGGCAAGTTAGCTAGCATTTACTAGTTTGTATTCACTTTTATCGCAAAATTCTCCAAATGAACATACGAAAATGACTAAAATACAATATTTTCGCTGCAAACATCCATATTTGTTGACAAACTAGCTCAAAATGTTTGTTTATATCGAGTTGCGCTTGTGTTGCGCTGGAGTTTCGCCTGCCGAATCCAAAAACGTTGTTGACAGATAAATCACAGGCAACTCACAGCACTGACAGCATTCGCGCTCGACGAGTTGCGCTTCAAGTAAACGGGCTTTGAAAAAAAAACACGCTACTAAAAAAAAATGTCTAAAAAGACAACGCACAAAACAACTTTCCTCGTAATAAAGCAATTAAAATTGGTACTAGAAATGTCGTGACCAAAGGTAGATCGTTCGAGGTCCGATAAAACGAGCAGAAAATCTTTTTGCAACCCATCATAACGCTCGCATTAAGCAAATTGGTACCTATTCAGAGATAACGATCGACCTATAGTGTCTAAAACCATTCCAAATGTCTGTCTAACTACCACAAAAAAAATTAAAAGAGTTATTGACACCGCTTACCAGTCGTACACTAGCTCCCGTTTACGTCGGAAGCATGGCAAGAATTACTTCATTTCGAGATATCCGTTTGTTTTTCGTGTTATTGGCAACGCAGTTTTTACAGTCCCACGCGTTTGTCAAGGTAAACGTGTAAATCAATGTCCCTGTTATCAGTATACTCTATTTCTTTTCCGTATACTTCATTTAGCTGATAGCGGTCGGAACGAAGGTGGAATTCAAAAGCAACGTTAAAATCGTTGACGTATCGCACGAGTTTCTACAACATTCCCCAACAAACCAAACGTTAAATATGTATGCAAACATTACACGACCCATCATGGATATGAAGGTAGGCGATGCTGCACTGACTCCCGGATGAAAGTAAAGTAGCAATGTCTCTTGACGCTGCCCGGTTGCCTTTCTTGCAGTTATATTTCAGCTACTTCTCGGTTGATGCGAACGGTGCGGCACAAAATGTGATCATCAAACGGTTGGTCCACGTGTGCTTCTTCCTGAGCCACCCGAACTCCGATCGTGTGGTGAAAATGATGTACGACTACGTTAAAGAGCACTCCAACTTACCGACGCGCTGTCCCCTTCCCGCAGGGATCTACTACCTGCGCGATGTGCGACCGAGTGACGTTCCATTGCCATCCTTTCTGCCCGAAGCTTCCTTCATGCTGGAAACCAACTATCGCTCGGAGGTACGGCGTGAAACAATGATCGAATTCCGTTTCTACGGGAAGCTGGTACGGATCATAGACAATATCTTTGCGCGATAGACATAAGCAATGGAAAGGCAAATATAACGTTTGTTAAATGTCTTATTAGAAGGTAATTTACGCACTGTTATAAACTAATGCTTTATTCCAAAACAACATAGCGAAAGTAAACCTTTGTTGAGAAATTCTTCTTTATTATTTGTTACATTATTTTACTCTGAAATGTTAATTTCTTGTGATTCTTGATTCACTACTTGCACGCTTGCCTACCGTTTACGAACGCATACACTGATAAACTATCTTACAGCATTTTGCATCTTTCAACTTACGTATATCACCGGTATCTCAGCTTTTGGAATACCAGGTTTCCTACCCGCCAACATTACATTTGATCAACCGTCTTTGTTCTCTAGAAATCCCGCACCATCTGTAAATCCTCTGTTTCTCGGCCTCGCCATCGCACCGAGCAGCCACGAAGCAATCTGCTACCAGGATTCACCATAAGTAAGTCCGCTACACTGCTCTACTACGCTACTCTCCCTCGAGGGTCCCTCTGGAAAAGGTGAGCATTTCGCAACCACAGTCTTCCGGTAGTAACCGTATGCGTGCGAGGCTATGAAGACGGAAGGGGAACCTCTAACGCAGGAAACTCTCAAGAAATGGAAGTCAAGCTAGTAGAGAGTGAGCTGACAGCTAGTAGAGAGTGAGCTCCTAGGATCTCCTAGGTCCTAGGACATCCGTTCGAGATGTCCTATAGCGGTTCAAGAGACTTACAAAGAATATAACGTTTCAGAGCGAAAAAAATATGTTGCGATTCTTTGCTTTTCATTATCTACTAAATTGGCTTATATCCTCATGTTAATGTTCATGTTCTGTATTCATGTATTCATGTTCTGCCCACGTTTCCAGTTATGCACAAACTACTAGTCACTAGTCAGCTGTTGCAGCAGACAGATGTTTGTATGATTTTGACAATCGACGGCGGACTGTCAGCCGTCCAATAGCCATAATGTGTTATAGTAACCTTTTACATTATTATATTGGAAACGTATCTACTACGGTTTCATCAAACTATTGAGCAGGTAAACTAAACGAACCGCGAACTACAGAATTTCCACAGAATACGTAACTTTGACCATTGCAAACAAGAAAAAAGGAATCACTAGCACAGGCTACATTCTATGAAGGCTATGAGACTAAAAAAACATGAACAACAAAACCGAAGCGAAGAACTGGCAAACAAATGTACGAAGGATGATAAGTTAAAACACCCAAACGACATTGAACGCTACGAAGAACTTTTGTTGGGTAAAAGAATCTGTAAAAGAATAACAATCTTACCGGTTGAGTAGGTCAAACCGCGAAACGGTTGTAGCACGTGGCAAAGTAAATGAGATCGTTTTCCGGCTATGAATTCCTATTGCTCCCCGAACAAACCATGCACCATTTGATAATCAATAGCACATAATAACTTATATAGCAGCGCCTACTGAAATCATCCCAAACCGATTAGCTCAGGCATGGCACGTGAAAAATCGGTGGAAACTTCTGGAATACAATTTTGCAGGCAATGCCAATCTGGAATTGCACAGCTAGAACAACCGCCACTGGTCTCTGGAATATTCTCCTCATGAAACGATTAAAAATGACTTAATTTTATTGTCATTTTCCATCTGCCCATAAGTGACCTATTAATTGTGCTGTATTTAAGTATCCACCTGTGTATCTGTTCCACCTGTGTATCCACCCAGTGCTATAAAATGACGTGGATACAACCAAACGTTTGCAATCCCCCGGTTCCATCCAGTGTAGATAGTGGTTCGTGCCTTATTGATTGTGCAACATGGTCAGTTTTGGTTGGAAGACGATTATAACCATGATACTGTTGGGTATCAATACAACAAGCTGTCTCGTATCTGTAAGTATGAATTCACCATGAATATTGGTGATAAAGTTTATGTAATTACTTACTTTACTTAACTTTTCAGCTTATACCTGTCGTGCACAAGATAGTGGGGAAATGTGACGATAGAGTTATGAAGCTGTCATACGCGTTGGAACAACCGGAATCTATCACAAACCAAAGTGTCTCGATTCGTGTGGAAATGTTACGCGAGTTGAGGGATGTGAAGGTAAGCCAGGCGATTCGACTAAGTCGGTTGTTGGGTTGTCCAAGCACACTGAACAAAGTATCCTGGTGGTTGATAATAGATGATCTAGCAAAACTCGTCATACAAAACCAAGGTCTAACAGACAGTGGGCATGTACTGTATTCTAATATATGAATGGGTAACAATCCATATACAGAAGTAAACCGTGGAAAGACCTGTAGTTGTTATAGCAACGTTTAGAGTAAACGTTCAAAATTAACGACGACCATTGTCTTTCCAGATGGTGCCCGCCTACTACGTCGTCCCGAAGAATGGCGAGCCGGCAAATCGCATCCTGCAGCGGTCGCTGGATCTGTGCGCCTACGTTAAGCGCCCGAAGTCGGACCGGCTGTTCAAAATCATATACGACCACATGTTGGCTGACAACCAATTTCCAACTGGATGCCCGCTGAAGGAAAAGGAACAGTACTACATTCGCCACCTGCGGCCCGCCGCTATTCGAATACCAGGCTTTCTGCCCGAAAGTGGGTTTATATATGAAACCAACTATTACACCGGTGCGTCATCGGTACCGGTGCTATCAACGCGCTTCCACGGTGAACTGGTGCGGGTCATGAACCATCAGTTGACCGAGCAGTAGCAAATTTCACACTGCGATTGATTTCAATGCGTGTGGTTTATCGTTGTTTATCGTTGTAAAATCAAAGATGTGCAATAACATAAAAAACACAAACAAACAAACTACATTTGCTAGCCTCAGGTATTATAGTAGGCTAGCCTCATGTACATATACTCTTTTTCTTAATAGCGACCTCGTGATAAAGGCAACATAAATATACTATTCACTGTAGATCTTAACAGAAATGTTCTGAACACACTGTAAACATGAATTATGTTGATGGATGTTTTTCACATTGTGCTATGTTACATATCCTATTTCGATGTTACAATCTAGAATATCTTTCCAATACGAACTTGTCCAATAATCGTACGTAATAATGCAAATTTTAGTATAGTGTAGAGTCCATGACAAAGCCTTTGCCCACAAACCTAACCATTTTGCCATAATTGTCATTGCCAAAACGTCAGTCTTTTGGCGTCAGTCATAATTGCCACCGGTCGACCTAGAATTGGGTAACTCAAAACTGTCTGTAAAACTTAAGGAAAATTCAGTGCAGTCAACAAAGCCCTTACTGCCGCCGTACACCTGTCGGACGATGCCATAAAACGTCTTGCGTCCGCTGTCAATCCATACAAAAATCCGTCCGACGCGGTTTGACGCGATCCGACGCGTTCGATTTTTGAAGGGATTTGAGAGCGGACGCAAGACGTTTTATGGCATCGTCCGATAGGTGTACGGCGACTGTTATATTTCCGGAATTCAGCTGTGTTTACGATGGGTACAAGCATAAAGTAAAAGCACTTGAAAATGCATCAGACTATTCAGCAGCATTATTGCTTCGCTACTTCGTGACTAGAAAATTCATTAAATCATTAATATCAAATGTCATCTTGCTAGCAAGATAATAAAAACAAAAAAACACAC
>KZ070605.1:33015-58015 GCA_002091845.1 Anopheles cracens
ATTGCGCAGTTTTAGGAAACTGGTTAAAATGACTTCATGCATTGTGATAACATTTATTATACACACTATTTTATACATTTTTTGTGACAATCATTTTGATCGGTGATGTTTAAACAATATTTTTCAGGTATTCAAAAACTGCTGTGTCAGATCATTTCACCTTGTATTTGTACATGTATTTCATGTTCATGAAGAAAATCACACATCCTACCAAAGGGCGAACCAATACCGCAATGAGAAAGTTTAAGGCCATGCGAAGCGGGCGGGCATGTGCTTGTCGAACATGCAACATTTCCACGCATTGCAGCAACGCATTTGTTAATGAGATATAGCCGACAATCGCTGAGCAAAACAAACAAAATTGCACATTCGCCCTCCGAGCGATCGGACCAAAGCGGCTGTTCATTAGCAAAAACGAACCGACCAAACGGGTGCAAAACGAAATGAAATTTCTATTTCATTAACCATTTGCCAAGCACACGCGTGCACAATGCATTGTTCCGTTTGGGGGTTGTTTTTTCTTCTCGCTTCGAGGTGAGGTGGCGAGAATGTGATTGCCGGGTGTTAATGCCGATTTAACACGGATGAAGCAAAATGATCAAGTGCAACCAATAAAGGAACATTATTTTTATGAGTAATCAATTTAGGAAAGCTTGTCTGAATACAAACGAAAATGATCTCATCTCTTCAGCACTGTATGATTTGTTTTCCGCCACGAACCACCCATCGCATCATTCTGATCTGACCAATTAGGCGTTATTCTACAGCTTCTTCATGGTGAGGAGGTCGACTGACAAATGGGTTGCTATTAAGAAGGGCTGGACAAAACATCGTACCATTTTAACTACCGCCTACACTAGCAGCCATTGATTCTCTCTCGCTAGAGAAATTACAGCTCGATATCGGTTAGTAATTGCAATCGTTAGACGATTCGACGGGGACCACCTCGACAAACGATAGCAAACGATGAAAACAAAAGGATGCTTCACTTTCCAAACTGACAAACAACTTGACGAAAAACGAGAACGAGTGGCCGCGTCTCGTGCCAAGCATGCGCAACACATCTCGACATAATTACTTTCATCTGCATGTTTGAGAGAGTGGTAGAGAGAGAGAAGGGATTCGTGAGGGGCGGGGAGTAGTTCGCTTGCAATCAGCTTCGTGCCGGCCACCCACCGATTAGCCCACGGCCACGCGTTCTGCACGGATTTGCACGAAACCGATATGTGCGATCTTTCTGCTCTTTTTGCAGAGGGAGCTCGTTTCGAAATCGAAAATCGATGCTTGCAAAAGCCTGGCTTTTTGTTTTTCATCGCACCACCAATCACGACATCTGAAGCACGTGCCGTTTTTTTCTCTAAAGATGCTGGCTAGCAGCATGGTTGCACCGTTTGCCTGAGAAAATAAAGTGTAAGAAACACTCTCAGTGCATGCAATGAGAAAGTTTAAGGCCATGCGAAGCGGGCGGGCTTGTGCTTGTCGAACATGCAACATTTCCACGCACTGTAGCAACGCATTTGTTAATGAGATATAGCCGACAATCGCTGAGCAAAACAAACAAAATTGCACATTCGCCCTCCGAGCGATCGGACCAAAGCGGCTGTTCATTAGCAAAAACGAACCGACCAAACGGGTGCAAAACGAAATGAAATTTCTATTTCATTAACCATTTGCCAAGCACACGCGTGCACAATGCATTGTTCCGTTTGAGGGTTGTTTTTTCCTCTCGCATCGAGTTGGGGTGGCGAGAATGTGATTGCCGGGTGTTAATGCGGATTTAACACGGATGAAGCCAAATGATCAAGTGCAACCAATAAAGGAACATTATTTTTATGAGTAATCAATTTGGGAAAGCTTGTCTGAATTCAAACGAAAATGATCTCATCTCTTCAGCACTGTATGATTTGTTTTCCGCCACGAACCACCCATCGCATCATTCTGATCTGAAGGGGAAGAAAACCGTCCGGCATGAAATCCCCAAGACCGGGGATTTCATGCCGGCATGAAATCCCTCGCAGCATGGGAATGAATTTGCATAAATTAACACCTCAACCGGCACCAAGTGAGCGATGCATCCAACTTCATTCTTTTCCAACCCTCGCCAATTAGGCGTTATTCTACAGCTTCTTCATGGTGAGGAGGTCGACTGACAAATGGGTTGCTATTAAGAAGGGCTGGACAAAAAAAAAACATAACCCAACGTTGTGGGGCGTTCATTGAGCCGCTCGGGGAAGATCACATAGTTATCCTTAAACAGGTTTTCAACACCTACTGCTCGACCACCACGCGTCGCCGTCGTCGTCATCGTAGTGGTGATGATTCCTTTCGATCTAACCAAGGAATCGTTGTTGCGTGCCAAGTGAACCCAAACGAAGTCTGTCGATCACCTCTGACAAGGTGCCTGATGTGTGCGTTTGAGTATATATATATGTATGTGTGTCAGTGTGAATTTGTGTAGGTTCTTTGTACACACTACCTGAGCATGGTGAGCCTAACTGTCCACGAGCGGTAAAAGGAAGAAAGCACACGTACAAACGGCTGTTAAAATTCCGTTTTCATTCAACTTCTTGTCGAACGTGGGCAGCGTGTGTGCTAGTGGCAAATAAGCTCGCGAAAGTCGCAAACGCATAAGCGACCCCCAGCAAAGAAGTGAGAAAGTGCAAGAAGTATACAAATAGGTATTATTTTCAAGAAAAAACAAAAATCTAGTAAAGAATATCCAGCGTTGATTAGAAAAGAATGAAATTAAGCAAATACTGGTGAAAAATAGTGCTAAATAAAGTACAACACGTTGTCGCAAACGGGAAACGTGCAAGGTGCAGCTTCCGACAACACACGCAGTGCGGTAGAGTCGGCGTTTCTTTTGAATGTTTAATGTGCTATAATAAATACGTAAGTGTCAATTGTGGTGCAATAACTAATTTAATCCAGTAAATTATATCAGTTCCACGTTGGATAATTGAATATATATACTAAGCTTATTCAAAAACAAAACAAAAAACAGGGTTCGTCGCTTGTTGAAAGTCTTTCGTTTCTTACAGCGTTCTAACGCGTTCGAACGGTGCGTTGTGACTCAAACTAGCCACAAATATGTGTCAAACGACTAACAACGAAACAAGTGAGTCTCAAATGAAGCATTTCATTACCGAGCTATTACGCAGGCCCGTTCGTGGTTCTTGTCACACCTCCTCCGGAAGCGAAACTTACAGACACCCCACACAAACAAGCAGCGGTTCAAAGACCCGCATTGGAGGAGGAGGAGACCCACATCAAGCAGACGTATGTCACCGTCCACCACCCTCTAGGTGGTAAATAAACCCCTTTTTGTTTGGGCACGGTGAGGCGCTTACAGTAAATACCGGTTGAAAAATGAACGCTAGAATAATCGCCGCAAACGTTTTAGTTAGCCCGACCGGGGAAGAAAACCGTCCGGCATGAAATCCCCAAGACCGGGG
Source organism: Anopheles cracens (assembly GCA_002091845.1). Taxonomy (NCBI): domain Eukaryota; kingdom Metazoa; phylum Arthropoda; class Insecta; order Diptera; family Culicidae; genus Anopheles; species Anopheles cracens. The sequence continues at coordinate 36,471 of KZ070605.1, forward strand.
ATTTCATGCCGGCATGAAATCCCTCGCAGCATGGGAATGAATTTGCATAAATTAACACCTCAACCGGCACCAAGTGAGCGATGCATCCAACTTCATTCTTTTCCAACCCTCGCCAATTAGGCGTTATTCTACAGCTTCTTCATGGTGAGGAGGTCGACTGACAAATGGGTTGCTATTAAGAAGGGCTGGACAAAACATCGTACCATTTTAACTACCGCCTACACTAGCAGCCATTGATTCTCTCTCGCTAGAGAAATTACAGCTCGATATCGGTTAGTAATTGCAATCGTTAGACGATTCGACGGGGACCACCTCGACAAACGATAGCAAACGATGAAAACAAAAGGATGCTTCACTTTCCAAACTGACAAACAACTTGACGAAAAACGAGAACGAGTGGCCGCGTCTCGTGCCAAGCATGCGCAACACATCTCGACATAATTACTTTCATCTGCATGTTTGAGAGAGTGGTAGAGAGAGAGAAGGGATTCGGCTTTACCTGACACACAACGACCGGAAATAGGTTGTCAAAGTGTTTTTTTTTTTCATCTCTTCATTTAACGCTTCTTTTATCAATATTAATCCCTCTCTTGGTGCACTAATCGTCGCGATTCGATAGAAGATAAATATCCACCATTAAGTGGCGAACATCTGCCCCACCATAGTAATTACCAAACGGATGTATGACTCGTCTCTGCGTCTGATTTTTTTTTTATTATTTAATTTCCATCTCTTTCCATCTCACCCACCTGCTTTTGTTTTTCCCACTTTTCGAAATCGAAATCATTGTATCGTCCGCAGCAACACACTTTTCTTCTTGAGCACACTTTCTTCGCACGCTCTCTGGCCAGATATGCTGATTTCGTAATGCCGGCGAGCAGATCGAAAATCGCTTTCGGAAGCAGAGAAGAGATGATGTACGAATGGAACCCGGTGGCTGCGAGTTCGCCGGTGAAGCCCAAGGCCTCATAATGCCCACCCCGCCTGCTCCGCTTTCCCGTGCGCAGAAACGAGGAGTCTGTCCATAGACTACCCCGCTATAGTGGTATAATAAATAAGTCTAGTAACTCGAAATAGGGCAGTGTGGTTTGGTTGTTTGGAAAAAATGAATTATTTTATAATATTGCACAAATCTTCACCATGAATAACCATGTATTATTTTTCTTCAAAGCATTTCTTGAGGGGCTATTAAATTGTTAATAATTATAAAATAAAATGTTGAAATAAAGGTACGAATTCAAGCTTTGACAGCTGACATCTATGAAGTAAATCAATTTATGAAAAATGTATTTTGACTACTTCTTAGATCAGTAGTCTAGTCTTGTTTGGGTGATAACTTCTAAAATAGTTAGATTCTAAAACGAGCATTGTTTTCCACTTTTATCCCGCCAACTGCCCATAGTGCACACGGATCGGATTTTGTGCGATTTGAGGTGGCTGTTATGGCCTTGTCCAAATAACGCGCGCCGCACTAGACCGTGGAGGAAGCACCTGGGACACGGAATTTTGTCACACCACGCGGCGGTCATGCGCGAACGGAATCATCTAATGACAAATGAGCATGTTAAAAAATAAACATTATTTCACCGCCAACCACCGGGAAGCGAAAGAGAGCTGCAGGTGTTTGGTGTTAGTAAAGGTGAATTTTTCTTCAATACGCAACACAACCCGCACGCACACACACCCACACACACACACCGAACAACGCACAGCCCACCGGTGATAGCCTTGACGATTGTCCTCGCGATAGTGGGAGGTGTACAGGGTTTGCATGCATAATCACGTTTCAAAGCCATAGCGGGAGACACGAGAAAAAAAAAGTTCAGTGTCATTGCCTCGTCAAACAAGAGACCGCTGGATGAAGAAATGGAAGAAAAGCACATTGACACGAGGGAGAGGAAAAAAACGCCATCATGCATACGGTGCATGTTTTCCGCAAACTCAATTTCTCGTTCTCTCCTTTTTGCTTTACCTGACACACAACGACCGGAAATAGGTTGTCAAAGTGTTTTTTTTTTTCATCTCTTCATTTAACGCTTCTTTTATCAATATTAATCCCTCTCTTGGTGCACTAATCGTCGCGATTCGATAGAAGATAAATATCCACCATTAAGTGGCGAACATCTGCCCCCACCATAGTAATTACCAAACGGATGTATGACTCGTCTCTGCGTCTGATTTTTTTATTATTTAATTTCCATCTCTTTCCATCTCACCCACCTGCTTTTGTTTTTCCCACTTTTCGAAATCGAAATCATCGTATCGTCCGCAGCAACACACTTTTCTTCTTGAGCACACTTTCTTCGCACGCTCTCTGGCCAGATATGCTGATTTCGTAATGCCGGCGAGCAGATCGAAAATCGCTTTCGGAAGCAGAGAAGAGATGATGTACGAATGGAACCCGGTGGCTGCGAGTTCGCCGGTGAAGCCCAAGGCCTCATAATGCCCACCCCGCCTGCTCCGCTTTCCCGTGCGCAGAAACGGCTGAGGGCAGGAACGAACCGGCCACCTCCACGTTTTCCAGATACAACAGTTTTATGCAACGCGAGACGAGGCGGTGCAAAAATGGCATCGGAGAGGGGCAACGACAAATCGTCCAATCGAGGGTAACAAGACGCGCTGGAGCAGAAGATCCTAACCGCGTGAGAGAGTCTAGGCGATGAGTTCGATCTGACGTCTGGGTGGTTGGAATAACGCCAAGCATCTCCAAGGCAGCTGCAACCGTTTGCAAGCCCAAAACTCCCTAGTGGACCGACTGTTTGGAGAGCACCAAAAAACGATCCCTTGCCATCTCCCGGCGGTCGTAATAAAAAAGCAGACGCCTCTCAATCATCTCGCGTCAAGATCTCCGACCAACCGCTTCAAGATCTCCTGGTCGAGCCGGAGTTCGATGCGGTATTGTGGATTCGTTTTCAACGGGAACCGGTTTTCGGTTACATTATTTGCCCTTTTCCGGGCCAGACAGCACTCCCGTCCTCCTTTGGCCATCGCACGAATATATCGACAATAGGGCTACCCACACCCGTCGACGGTAGTAACAAACCACCGTCAAATGTTTGCCCGCGCCATATTATCACCGAGTGAAATGTACCGTTGGAAGCGTACGTCAGAAGATTATCCAACAGCAACCGTCACGACGCCAGTCGAAAAGGAAAGCCGGAGATCGCGCGATCTTCTTACGAGAATTTAAATATCGTTTTCAAAGGGAATGATCGTGCAGAGATGGCTTTACCGGCGCACAGCTGGCGAGGTTAATGAACGTCTAGCGGATGGATTAGATTGCTACAATCAGAAGCCAGCGTTTGCAATCAAGAACGTTTGGAGCTTTCAAGTCGCTGCACTTTCTTGGGGCGTTGAAAATGTGTCACTGGAAGAACCATTCCCTTCGCCGACTATTGAGTTTGAGTAATCTGCATACGATTTGCATAAAGGGTTCGTTGCTTACCCACTTGTCCCCCGTTAGAAATGTGTCGTTAAGGTGTTGCGTTTTGCTGTTTTTGTGTATTTTGTGTATGTGTGTGGGTTTTTTTTTCTTTGCTGAACGATTCAAACGATCGAAGCGCACGTACACATGTGTGCGATTTGCTTTTTTCGCAGTGTCTTGTCCGCACTGTATGCATTCCTTCCCCATTGCTTTCTCCATCCACGCCAAAGCGTCTCCGATTTTCACTCGATTAGCTGACGTTTGCCATCATTTGAACTGCGACACGATCGCGCAATAAATCTCGTTAAAAGTACCCGCTGAAATGAGTTTCAGCATCGCGCCGGTGGCAGGCGTACATCGTAATCGCATAGAATTAGTCGATTTGCATAACCGTCTTTAATTGTTTTAAAGCCCGGAGCGGTACCACGGTATCTGGAACATCCACCACACTACATCCACTGGTATAACCTCAATTCTCCAAGGCCGTCTGTAAAGTGTGGCTCTTGATGATCGATTCAAACCTTATGCTTCTCTATCTTCGTGCCAAAAACCGATCAATATAAGTATGATTGAATTGCCGACATAATTATCATCATCGCAATGAGGTGCGCTATCGAAACTGGGTCGTGTGCTGAGAATGTTGCACAGCATCAAACAGTGACCGGCAACGTATTCTTCGGACGCACCCACGTTGCCACGCGTTGCTAATAAGGCGAGCAAACTAATCCATTGTATTCGACTGGGAACGCTACCGCACAAGTTGTAAATGGAAGTTTTAGACCTCCGGCACGAGGCAGCACCCGAAAACAGTCCATCGCATTAGCATGGTTTCGTTTTTGGTTTCTGTGCGCGTCCATCACAATAATCCCCCGTTGCATCAGTAGCGGCCAATCATTGCATTTTTGGAACGCGGGAAAAAAAACTAACTAACACAACCGGGATGCACCATCCTAAGATCACCACATCTCTACAAACCGGCGGCAATGATGATGACAATAGTTTCGAAAATAATAACATCACCGCACCCGGGCCGCGAACGTGTCGATTGCATAATCTTTACGACTTCGCAGCCGCCGCCATCCGCCGCCACGACAATTGGTGCCAAGATTTGTAGGTCACCTGTGGCCGCACGAGCGACGCAGGGAAATCGATTCGCGGGTCATGAGAAGATCGTCGATGGATGCCTGTTTAGCGTTTGGACACAAGCTCCGACCACCGACCATTCCAAACATACATGTGCAAGTGATGTTGCTTCACCGCCTGTCCGTCATACAAAGCCACCAAGCCCGGGCAAGCCCGGGGAGGATGCCACTAAAAAAGCAAATCCCATCGATGGTCGCGCAGTAGGTGTCGGCTTTCTTCACCAGGTTATAAAATGAGCATAAAGCTGGCGGCACCATGGTGGCGTTCGGTGATGCCACTCGAAGCACAATTTACTCGAACAAGATCGGGCAGGATCGAGCCGTCTATGCCCTATGGCCACCGTGCCCCCGATAGTGTATCGACTTGTTTTCCCTTCCAGTGCGGGTTATGCAATAACCTAAACAATAAGGCCGGGCCACCCCATGTTCCCGTGGCTAGCCAAAGCACAGACTCTCAACCTCAATGATCGTCAAACGGAGAGTATAAGACATAAACACCTATTCCATCGAGCAGACGGGTTTTTCAATTCAAACAAACCACTAATTACATCTTCCGGTTTGTGCATTTGGAAGTGGGAGATTCAATATTCAATGGTGCTCAGTTTAGCACTTGGGCATCCAACAACTTGCCCTTTTTGGAGAGCCACGAGTACGACGATGAACTCAACTCACTCTTGATGATCAGAGAATTATTTATCTCCATGTATGTACGAGTTCAAGCTCCACAAAGGCCACAATCTGCACACAAACTAACTCTGCCTACCGAATTATTTCATATGTGTTACATCATCGCTAAGCTATTGCCAATGGTGTAATCATTTTGGCGACATTCGAAATGACATCGTTATTAGTGGCAAACGCAATCCTTCTTCATAGCTTATATTAACCACTCAAACAACGACTACTGTATTAGCTGGTTGACAGCGGAACGTGCAAATAACAATCACCAAACATCATCCTGTCAAACTGGCAAGTAGAAACTTGTTTTCCGTTTTTCCCGATGCTGCATAGAGTTGCTCCGTAAAACAAGACAAACTTCATGTCAGCACTTGCAACATCCTAACCGCTTACGTTATTGTTATCAAATTTGTGCTTATGAAAATGTGTTTACTCTTTAGGGTATTTAAAGATCTTTCCTATGCACCAATGCACCAATGTTACAGTACATGATAAACTTGATAATGTCAATGGTGAAGTACGTTTTTTAAACAAGAAAAGAATATTGAACATAATGGAAACTTCAATACAACGTCTACGTGGAAAATCAAAACCGACAAAAAACGGCCTCAAGACATCACTGAAGCACGCCACACTTATAACGTATTTATTACTGCGTCCACGAACTTCGCTCGCACGGGCGTGAAAACCGGCGTGACCGGGTGTGTGATGAAAGATTTTACCGGCTTCCGAACCCGCGGCCTTGAAACATGTCGCTACTACTACCGGCTATTAACGCCTGTTTCCAGTTTCGATCGAGTAGCTACCGCAACGCTTTCCGTCAATTCAGTCGTCGTCATCCCAACGATCGTCATCTCCACGAGGAGATTCCGAGCGTAGGGAAACACAAGCCTACGCCTGGAAACATAATACCAACTCGCAAAACGTCGGGTGTTCGTATAGTCCCAAATACGTCACATCACCGCCATTGCATAATATCTGGAGCAGATGACAAGCGAACAAAATGGCAACAGCAAGATCGGCGCTTGCCGGCGATTGCCGATTAAAACCCGTCGAATTCGAGATATTACGCAGCATTCATGAGGTATTTTTTTATCCATTCATTTTGTCAGTGCATCTGGAGCAACTGGGCAAAAGGGGGTGAATGGTGAACATGAAATGTAGGCCAGCCCCGGTCGTGCGAAATGGCACGAGAGAATCGTGTATTGGGCAAGCCTGTCGCGTTCACTTTCGCGCTGTGGAAGGCCAGGAGAGCGACGGTGCCCGGTTTGTACCAATCGCCAAAACATCTACCAGATAAAAACCGGTATTTAAAAGCCGGAGAGACCGAAAATGAGACCAACCAGATGTTTGTTTTGCTTGTGCGGTGGTGTCCAGGCGCCACCCGTTTATGGAGCCGACGCTAGAGGACGCCAATAACCGAACCGTAACGATATCAGTGTGCGATGCATGCTGCGGGCTCCTCACGGGTGGGAAATTTATTCATTCCCATCCCGGTGGTCAATCCCGATGCAATCGCCGCTCACATTAACAGAAATTAACATCGAAATTCACAACTCGCTGCTGATGATGTGCTGTTCGGCGCACGTCAAACACGATGAGGCATCTTATCGGAACACCCATTCGGTGGCACGCTACCGGCAGTCGATGGATATTTAAATGTGCTTTTGTGGTGCTGATTGCGGGATTTTTGCGACTGGACAGATTGCGTGCGGGAAAGTACGACGAGAGCAAAAACTATGTTACTATAACGTATAACCAAACGGAACAGATATGCAAACATAACACTATATTAGCAATAAGTTGTGTGTTAATTGACATCCGCGTTGAGATCTTAATATATAACTCAAAAATGGAGTTTGTAGAGTTTGTAATTTTAGATGGATGGATTATTTATATCAACGTAAGAAATTACTAGGAACAGTCGTCGGAATTTAAAAGTTGTTCAACATATACGATAACCCTGATACAGTCGTACTTATATGCACGGTTTAGTACCATTGTACATAAGCTCATATCATGACTAAGTCGACATCATTTTCAGATTGTTCAGATTTTCAGATCAATTTATGCAACTATCAAATAATAATGTATTTAAATAAACGTCTAAACTGTCATTCTAACCTAGTCTAACCTATTATTTTTCCTAACCTTCCAAGCACTGTAATGAGGCATGCATCCGTATGGATGTGTATCCTGCTGACATTCTACAACCTGCAAGCAACGACGCTGGCGGCCATTGTACCGCCACCATGGAGCGACCCAAACAAGAACCCCTGTGCTAGCCAACCTGGTGGCTGGCAGCTGCTCTACTGGCCACCGCTGAAGCGCTGCTTCAAGATATTCCAGCTCGGCTACCCCTGCCCCGACACGATGGAACTGAGCCCCGTCGGTGCCGGTTCAACCGGGCTCGGTTCAACGGCCGAGTGTCGCTGTCCACCCGGCACGGCGCAGTCCCCGCTGACCAAGAAATGCCACAAGCTCTTCGAGCGCGGTCCGTGCGAATTTGGCCAGTACTTTGCCCCGATCGCCGATTCGGCCGGAAGGAGTGCCATGTAAGGGTCGAAAAGAAACGTCGCATTGGATCGCGCCGGCAATTACTAAAAACTGTTTTCTCCAAACTCCAACCCCACAGACCAAAACAACGCTGGGGTGTCTGCAAGTCGACCGAGATCTGCGACAGCGGTATGATCTACTGGCCGCAGGACAACAAATGCTACCAGATCCACACCAAAGGACCCTGCCCGAAGGGGAAGCTCATCAGTCTCGACAACAACGGCATCGCACGGTGTAAGGTAAGTAGGATCGGTGAGAATGGCCAAGCACTCTTACCACCCTTGCGTTACACCACACATCGTTCACTCTTTTTTTCATCGACAGTGCGAAAACGAAGGCGATCTGAGCAACTACTTCCACGAGGATACCGAAACTTGCCATGAGTTTTTCACCAAAGGACCCTGCCTCGGTACGGGCGAACTCTTCCTGCCCTCGCGAAAGTGTGCCTGTCATGAGCGGCTCCCGCACTACCACAACGAAACGAACCAGTGCTACGAGCTCGGTACCATCGGACCGTGTCCCTTCGGGCACACGTTCATCGTGGCGGACAGTAAGAAGCACACGGATGGTGCGAGCAGCGGCATGAAGGCCGAGTGTCGCTGCAAGGATGGGTACGTGCAGTGGAAGGATGGCTACTGCTACAAGCTCTACACGCAAGGACCGTGCGAGCACGGTTCGTTCGTCACCGAGACGAACGTCTGTTCGACCAACCCATGCGAGAAGGGACGGTTGTACTTCCCGCAGGAGAAGACCTGCTACCGGATCGGTTCGCAGGGACCGTGCAGTTTGCACCAGGTGGTCATCTTTGACTTTACCTCCCGTCCGTCGCTCGATGGCATCTCGTACAACGGCATGTGCGGTTGCTCGGGTGTGATCTCGAATCTCGACCAATCCTGCACGGACGAGGCGGACCAGATACCGCAGAGTGCGTGCGATAGTACGCCCGAGATGGTGGAGGTGAATCGGCAGTGCTACAAGCTGTACACTCGCGGACCGTGCGGGCCAGGCCAGTGGCTAGAGCCGAAGAAGATTCCCACACGTATCCGGTCCGCAGCCTGTGTCTGTCGACCGGGATATACACCGTACGAGCAGCCGCTCGCGAACGGAGTCATCGGTTGCCAGGCTCCCAGCGTAGGCATTGCCAGGTACTTGAACCAGCGGCAGCATCTGCATTCCCGAGCACCGGGAAATTTAACCCTACCGATATCCTAGTGTCCTAAACTTACCACTCCTGTATCATCGCACAATCCGCACAAAAAATCGCTTTATCACAGACTTATTTCCACTTTATCTGCCAGTTTAATAAGTGTTTCACGCTGGCATGTACCAATCGCCCCATCTGATTGTCTATGTATGCTAACATCTATTCTCATCATCATTTGTTTTACTCTTTCTCTTCACATTTCTCACCCGATCATGCTTCACGCCTGTTCTGCATCTCTGTAAAGATGGTTCATGAGCTTACTTGGCTTTGGATCAACCGACCCGGACGAGTACTGAAACACCCGCACGATGAAATGCCGACACAGCGAGCTTGCTGGTTCAGAGCGACGCTTTTGTGGAGCTCATCTGCTTCTAGATCCACATCATATCGGGGCGCACGCAAATTTAGAAGCTTGGCAATCGCACACATCGCTCAAATGCACCGAGACTTTCATTCCGCTCCATTTTCACCCAACCACGCATCACCGGGGCTTTTGAAAGCATCATTTTCTATTTCGTCCCCAAAAAGTGTGCCATAGGACAACAAAAGTGGACAAATCATTCACCATGGGTTCTTCTATGTGTGCAACACTCATCGTACCATTCTTATTTAAGTGTGTAGGAACAACTAATTATAGCGTGTAAAAACGAAACTATTATCTAGAACGATCTAGATGGAAGTTCTATCTATACAGAATGCTGCTTGAACGACACGAATTACTACGCACCGACAAAGTTAACAACTTAAGCAGTTTACAAAGCGAGGCTAACAAGAAGTTCTACCGCAAACGGCGTATCAATACCCAGTCATTAAAAAAAACGCTCGCGCATTGAAAAACGCAAACGACAAATCGTCGTTTCGTTTCGTAGACTGAATAGAGTGTAAGCAAATGTAGAAATGTGTTTTTCTCAAATAAACTCTAAATTAAACTGCGACATATGAATCGTTTACTTACTCGAGCTTCTGCTGCACCTGATCGATCGTACACTGAAGTTCTTTCTTTTTCGTCTTTGAGGACTTCAGCTCCGCTTCGATCGTGTACAAACATTCCGTCTTTTTGTCCAAGTCCATCTGAAAGGAAAACAAAATAAAAAAAAGGTTCACATCTTGTTTTTTAGCTACAGGCATCCTTCCGGCATGCAGTACCAAAAGTTTATCCTTCAACCGCAACAGCTCTGCGTTGGCAGCTGTCAGGGATCTGATCTCTCCTTTGAGCATTTCAATTTCCTTCTGCGCCTCGTCTACGGTACTGTCAACCTGGTGCAGTTTGCTCTCCGCCGTACCGAGCTGCGTTTCCGTGCACAAGAGACGATTCTGATGCAGTGCTAGAGCGCGCTCCGTTTGGTCCTGAAGTATTCTGCGAAAAGAACTTAGCATGCGTCAGAACAAAACCCTAAAGCCTACAATCGTATTGCTACCACCAACCTTAACTGAGAGTTCGATAGCTTCAGTTTGCTGTAGTTCTGCTCCAGCTCCTTCACCCGGCTCTGCAGCGAGTGGTTTTCTTCCTTCAACATTTTCATCTTCATCTGCGAACCGGATTTTCCGCCCTGAAGGTCTCGATTCTCTGCCTCCAGCTCTGCAATCTGCTGGCTATACCCCACCAGTATTTGCTCGTGTTTGGCCAGCTCGTCCTGCTGGCTACGCGTGGACAGTTGCAGCTTTTCACGCAGCACATCACGCTCCTGTTTCAGCTCACGAACTTCGCTCTTAGCAACGTCACGTTCTCGCTCGATGCGATGGATGGCCGCCTTCACGGAAAGCGAGGATTGGCCCGAACCGATCGAATCGGCCGTCGGTAGCCTTCCACCAACATGACTCGATACGATGGTAGGTCGTTGTAATTTACGCTCCGCATGTAGCTCACTCTTTAACTCCGCAAGTTTGTGCTCTTTATCGATGCCCTCTTGTTTCAGCTGTTCTACTACGCTACGCTGACGGTCTGCCTCCGAGCTGCACCGATCGCGTTCCTCCTTCATGTGCCGTAACTTGCTCGCCAGATCGCTGCAGCGGTATTGGAGCGACTCTATTTTCAATTTCGTTTCGGCGCTACTAATACCCGTCGTTTGCTGCTGCTGCGTTTGTAGCTCCAGCTCCAGTTCTACGTATTTCTGCTTCAAATTTGAGTATTTCGTTTTAACTTTCTCAACGTTTGCCAGTAGTGCCCGTTCGCGATCTGTTACTTCGATCAATCGTTTGTGCATAAGGAGCTTTTCTTGCGTCGCTTGTTTTAGCGCAGTCTGGAGCGCTTCTATCGATAGGCCGGAAGATGACGAGGCGGAGGAGCTATCCGACAGATCCTGAGTCTTCGTACACAACGCCACCACCGATTCCAGCTCCCGGATGCGCAGCTGCGAGTGCTGCAGTTTCACCTCCAAATCTGAACACTTGCGATCGCGCTCGAGTATGTCGGCGTTCGCTGCCGATTCCACCTTCAGTGCGACATGCTCTATCTCAGCCAGTTCTTGCTCGAGCTTCTTATTCTTCTCGGACAAACGCGTCAGCTTGCGCGTTGTGCGCTCGTGCAATTCCTGCTCCTCGTTGAGCTTCTGCTGCAGCGATAGCTTATCCTGCTGCAGTGTGGCCACATCGTTACCGAGCCCGTCGACGCCGCGATAGCAGCAATCCTTAGCGAGCGCCGCAGCTGGACGTCCACCCGCGAACAAATCGCCGAGTCGCTGAATTTCTCTGTCACGGGAATTTACCTGCCAGTAGAATAAACACAGAATAAATAAAAAGATCTAATGACTCACTTGGTGGAAAGTTGGGTTTTATAAACCCAACAAAACAAAAACAATAACCCCCGAAGGTGCAGACAAGTTACAAAACGGTAATTAAATTCAATGAATCTTGGATTTTTTATGACTGTACGTGTAAGGATCGGCAACAAACTGCAAATGCACTGCTTCCATCCATCCCCATCATTACACAGTATACGTCATAACGCCGGCACACTCTGTCGTTATCAGTTGTTTGTACTTTGATAAAGGGATTGGCTAGCTAGCTAAAACAATAACTATTTAAACAAGACTATTCCTCGCCGTCTCTCTCAGTTAGTGCGGTGCAGTGTTGCTCCCAGCTCAGACATGTTCACGTACAAACCTCTAGCCTCCGAGCAAGCAAAATCGGTTCAAGTGGCCGTCAACGGTCCGCTTGTTGAAGTGCATCTTACTGATACATCCGATCTTCCAAAAGGTGATGGGAGCCGCAAAGGACCACCGGCTTACTGTGTGCTCAACGAAAACTATAAAGCCTTTGCCGAAAGGATACACAATTTCACCGTCTACGAGGACGACTTGTGGATCGTGACAGCGCCGAAATGTGGCACAACGTGGACTCAGGAGATGGTGTGGTTGCTTGACAACGACCTTGATTATAGAAAAGCGTCCGAAACCAATCTAATTCACAGATCCATCTTTCTTGAGTAAGCTATGATGAATGTGAACCCATTGCGCTATATCATTGGTTATCTGAATGTGCATCACTGTGGAACAGGTTCTGCACGCTAGTCCCAGGATTTGATAAAGACACCATATCACTTGTGGAGCAGATGCACCGCCCACGGCACATTAAAAGCCACCTGCCGATGGCACTGTTGCCCAAACAGCTGTGGACCGTGCGGCCCCGGATCGTGTACTGTGCACGCAACCCGAAGGATATGGTGACCAGCTTCTACCATCACTACCGTCACATCCAGGGATATATGGGCACGAGGGAAGCGTTCCTGAACGCTATACTCAAGGATCTCGTCATGTTCCAACCGCAAATACCGCATACGCTCGATTTTTGGAGCTTGCGTGACGAACCAAACGTTCTGTTTATACACTTCGAAGAAATGAAGCGAGTAAGTCATTTAAATGGCACCGAATTCTGTCGAAACAATTGCACCAATTGCTTTCATCCCATTTCAATAGAACATGCCGGAAGTGCTTAAACGAGCATCTCAATTTCTCGGAAAATCATATACAACGGAGCAACTCAAACACCTCGAGAAACATCTCTCTTTTGATGTTATGAGCAGTAAGAACGGTTGAAAGGATTTGTTTCCAAAACCAGGAACCTAATTTATCCTTATTATTGTTTTCAACAGAAAATGATTCTGCTAACAATTCTTTACTAGTGGATATGATGAAATCGTTGTCGGTGACTAATGCACACGATAATTTCCGGTAAGTGTATATCATGATATCATTCAGCAGTGTTGTTTAGTAGACACGTCCGATAATTTTCGTTTACATTTTCCGTATCAGTTTCATGAGAAAAGGACAAGTTGGATCCCATCGTCAAGAGCTCTCGCCAGAGTACATCGAACAGCTAAACGCATACATTGAGCATAATTTGAAAGAAACTAACTTCAAATTTATCGAATAGCAGATACAGCACGTCAAAATCGCGAGTAAAATAAAAAAATCATTATAAGTGCGAGAGAATCAGCATCCAAATAAATGGACCGTGTGTTTGCGACTTCACCACTACACGTATACCCATTGCCAAATCGATCTTTGTTGAGCAAGGTCATCAAAAAAAAGGTCCATCAAAACTTGTTTATGTGTTTCATCTGTATGCGTTTCGTTTCGTGCCGTGAAGCAAAAGGAAAAACCAGTCAAGCGGAGTAGTTGTGTTGCGTATTATTACGTTCAGTGTGCAAAGTTCTATATAAAAGCTGAAATGTTCACTGTGAAACCTATGAAATCGGCCCTTGCCAAGGTGGTAGACGCACCGATGCATGGACCGACCGTTGAAGTGCATCTCTCCGATACCAGCTATCTCCCGAAAGGTGAAAAGATGCGTGAACCTACGCACTGCGTTCTTACGCCGAAATATGCCACCATGGCGGAGCGCATCCACAACTTGCCCGTGTACGAGGATGACGTTTGGATACTGAGCTTCCCGAAGTGTGGGACCACCTGGACGCAGGAGATGGTGTGGTTGATTAGCCACGATCTGGACTACAAGACGGCCTCCGAAGTGAACCTGCTCGATCGTTCAATATTTCTCGAGTATGGATCGAATCGTGAACGGATGAAAGATTTTGTGGAATGTATTTTTTCTACATTGCTCTTCTGGCAGGTTCTCTGCCTTTGTTCTCAATTTTCCGGGTGATACAATAGATCAGGTAGCGAACGCAACGCGTCCGCGGCATATTCAGTGTCACCTACCAATCGCACTACTACCAAGGCAGATCTGGACCGCACGACCCAAGCTCATCTACTGTGCCCGTAATCCTAAGGATGCTACCATTAGCTACTTCCATCACCATCGCCACATTCACGGCTATCAGGGCAGCATGCCAGATTTCCTGGACGGCATTCTAACCGAGCAGGTACTGTTCGCCCCGCAGATACCGCACACACTCGACTTTTGGAACATTCGGCAGGAGATGAACATACTTTTCATACACTTTGAGGAAATGAAAACGGTGAGATTAAAACCGAAAGAAGATTATCAGAACATGGTATCCTCTAACATATTTGATGGTGCAATTGTATGTTTCTAGAACATGGATGCTGTATTGAGAAGAGTTTGCAAGCACTTCAACAAATCGTACACCGATGTGCAGCTAGCACAACTGGCGAATCATCTCTCCTTCGATGTTATGAAAAGTAAGTAACGCATCAGCGATGAAAAAGATTGAGCGTTACAAAATGTGTGTTTTTTTGTTAGACAACAAGTCAGCCAACAATTCATGCGTTTTGGAACTGGTGGAAACGTTGTCTGGTAAAAAGGTGGACAATTTTCAGTAAGTATTGAAAGCTGATATGTGTCAGTAAACTCATTTGAATTATAATGCACCGCATTGCAGGTTTATGCGAAAGGGAAAAATAGGATCGCACAGTGAAGAGCTGACCGAGGAGTACATCGTAAAATTCAACGAGTACACTGATCGACTTCTTGAAGGAAGTGATTTTCGATTTAATTAAATTTTTATTTGAGAAAAGTGTCATAAATTAAAATAAATTACATCAATATAACAAATAAAATAACGATGATTATGATTAGGAAAAAAATGATTATGAATTAAATCGTATAAATACGATAAAATGTTGGAACAGTTAAACCATAAATCAAATCATGAAATAAAACAAAAACAGTTATATAAAATAAAGTTGACCACCACCGAATGTGGTACTCTGCACACCAATACACCGACACCAACAGTCAAACCGAATACAATAGATAGAGAGAATGTATTAAAAACAAGATAGTACGCTTCGCTCAACCAGTCACGGCAGCTTCCCGTGTTGTCATTCGAGGTTTGCTCTTCATCGCAAGCTCTGTCGTCGTGCTTGCGTTCACCATCCGCGATGGCACTCGAGTTTATCGAAATAGAGGACCCCGTGTTCAAGGCCACCTGTCGTGAGCGTAGAGAGGAAGACTACGTGCTAGTGCGCTGCAACGATTACGCCAACGTCCCGATCAACCTACCCAATTGGACGCCGGAACCTGTCTGCCTCTCGACGCGGTATGAGCAAATCGGGCAGACGATCAAGGAAATGGAAGTGCGCCCGGATGACATTTGGATCGTAACGTACCCGAAGAGCGGAACCACCTGGGCGCAGGAGCTGATCTGGCTGGTGTGCAATGGATTGGACTATCAGAAAGCGAAAGATGCTTCGATCGACGCACGCTTCCCTTTCATTGAGTAAGAAACGATAGGAGTTTGAGCAATTACAAAATTCTCCAATACAACCTAAAATCACTTGTTCTAGCCTGTCCGGGTTGCGAGATATGCCGGAGCAGTATAATCCACTGCGTGATGTGCTGGAGATGGCTTCACCGCGTTTCATCAAGTCACACCTACCACCAGCCTTCCTCCCAAACGCACTATGGACCGTCCAGCCTAAGCTGGTGTACGTGCGGCGCAATCCTAAATCAGTGGCCGTCTCCTACTACCACCATAGCGTCTCACTACACAACTACAAGGGCACGCTAGAGCAGTTCACCCGCTCGATGATGAACGAGCTCGTCTACTACTCGCCCTACCATCGGCATCTGATCGAGTACAGTGAGCTGCGCTATCCGAACATGTTGTCGCTATGCTTCGAGGACATGAAACGCGATCTGCCCGAGGCCATACGGCAGGTGTGCCAGTTTTTCGACAAATCCTACACCGACGCACAGCTTGCTCAGCTGGCCGACCACCTCGGTTTCGATCGAATGCGTCAGAATGCATCCGTCAACCGGCGGCAATGGCTCGAGTACAATCTGCACCAAACTGGCCGTGGCGAGAAGGTGAACGATAACGATATGCAGTCCATCAGGAGAGGTGAATCGGAGGGCTGGCGGAAGGAGCTGTCGAGTGAGTTGATTGAGGAACTCGACCGTTGGACGTTGGAGAAGGTGCCGGCTGGTAGCAAATATGCACGTCTATTTCAGTAAGCGTGGGAAGTTGCGATGATTCTAAAATTTGAATATTATTCTTAGTGTTAGTAAAGATACGCATAACTTGTCCTTCAACACTGGACTAACCTCGCTTAACTAGCGACGAGTATGGAAATGTACTTCTCCATGCTCGACCTGCATGTCCGAGATCTACAATAATAATATGGTCCGTTGAAAGATTTTCTTATCCTAAATGTAGTCTTCTTATTACAGCGGGACTCATAGCTATAACACCAGTCGGTGATTGGTGATATTTCGAAATATATTACTCGATTACTTTCAATTCAATCAATCAACTTTGAAAAATAAAAAACGTAGGGTTAAATCTACTGAACGATACCCGCAATTAAAAGTGTATTCACATTCTTGGACCTTTTTTAATATTGATTAACTGATCAACTGTCCAGGTTATGGAACTATAGATACGGAACGGACCATAATTTGCATTTCGTACGAAAAACATAATTTTCGTTTATTTACCAACTAGTCGAAAAATGTCAATAATTCACCTGATCATGGTACTATTTGTATCTCTTCGAGGAGCTCAATTCCAGAATTAATTATTGTCGAATAAAACACAAACAAAAATCAAGTGGTGGCATAGCTACGAACAGCACTGTAGTCGAAAATAAATTTCTTCCCTTCCGCGATGATAACACCAATGCGTTCCGTTGCACTGCTTCACGTGTACATGAAAAAACAACAACAAATCTTACACTATGAGGGCAGAAATGTCTTATCAGCTTGGGAAGGATGTGTGGTTTGTTGACATCATTCCATCTCGCTTTCGTAAACACTACTCCCATGTACATGAGAGCAGTCGAGCGCCCACTACTTACGCACGGAAACAGAAAACCGCGTCAACCGTTCTCTCTACTTCCCCTGCGGTCATTTCACTTTCGACCTTGACTAACCGTTGTGCTTAAATCGCACGTCACGATAGCCACAGCTAGCGCAACCGATTACTATTGGGCAAGGGTGGTGGTTACCTCAGCCGCGTCGTCATGTTTTTATATCGCAAGACAACATCGCCGCCGGAAGACAACTGAGTTACAAATTAGCACGATCTCAGTTTTAACCAGTCGCTACGTCAATAAACACGCACTGTGTCTCTGTGTAGAAGCAAAAGCACGATGTCTAGTACGTTCACCATCACCGACATCGATACGGAGCTTGCCTGCCCCGGAGCGTCCTCCTTCGTGCAGGTGCAGCTTAGTGATTTGGCCGACTATCCGTTAGCGGGACGTGCTCCCCCACCACCGCCAGCGATCGTGCCGTCAAAGTATCGCAACTACGCACAGCAGATACACGACTTTAAGGTGTACGAAGATGACGTTTGGATCGTTACGTTTCCAAAGTGTGGCACCACCTGGACGCAGGAGATGGCCTGGTTGATAGATCACGATCTGGACTATCAGACGGCTCGAGATGTGAACCTCAATAGTCGATCGGTTTTTCTCGAGTAAGCCTACTAAATTCACAACACTCCATTTCTGGCGTAACATTATGTACGATAAATGCGGTTACAGAATCGGTGCTATTGGAGAAAGAATCCCGGTGGACACGGTCACGGCTACCGCCAACATGAAGCGCCCCCGTCACATCAAGTCCCACCTCCAGTTGTCACTCCTACCAAGGCAGCTTTGGACGGTAAAGCCCAAGATCATCTACGTGGCACGTAATCCAAAAGACGTTGCCGTATCCTATCTTCACCACTACAAGAATATTATGGGCTATCGGGGCTTGAGCGAAACGTTTCACGATGGGTTGCTGCTGGATCGGGTTATGTACTGTCCGCAGGTGCGGCATGCGCTCGACTTTTGGACACTAAAGGATGAACCGAACGTTCTGTTCCTCACCTATGAGCGTATGAAACGGGTGAGCGCTGAGATGTGGAAAGATCGTTCGAATCAATTGTACGCTAATGTAATGATACATCCAACAGGATCTAAGAAGTGTCTTGCTGGGAGTGTGCGAGTTTTTCGGAAAAACATACACCGACAGCCAGCTGGATGAGCTTACTCAACATTTGTCGTTCGATCAGATGAAAAGTAAGTAGCAAGTTGTAGGAACATATGGTGCATGTATTAACAACGTACTTCTCGCGCAGAAAACCCATCGACCAACAACGAACAAATGGTGCGCAGTGCGATGAAAATGAACGGTAGAGAGGAAGAAAACTTTGAGTAAGTGGCACTCTTAATAGGAAAACTCTAAGGTAATTCTGATCAACATTCGCATTCTTCCAGATTCATGCGTAAAGGAATCGTCGGAGACTTCCGAAACGAGCTGTCGGTGGAGTACATAGAGAAATTCGATACGTACATCAATGAACAACTTGCTGGTAGCGATTTTAAGTATGATTTGTAATAATGCATACAAACGTCCAAATAAACACCAAATATAAGCAATAATATCATTCTTTAAAGAATTCCTAGTTAAAAAATATATTGAAACAAAAAACAAACCGCAACCATAATTATTCATCATAAATACTGCGACCAGACGGTCTCGTTATCGTTAGTTAAACGCCCTGTTTATCAAACAATAGCAACCACAACTCAGCTGACAAACAAGCTGATGAATGCAGGCTATGAGATTGCACTGCAGTCAACGCTAACACACTTCATCCTCCAGTTGCACACGAGAAATCAAACGACAAAGATGACGTCCGGTTCATTCAGCTATACGGACGCAAACGCGCAACCCCGACGCAACGAAAACTCTAACTTCGTGAGGGTGCAATTGACCGATCTGATCGACTATCCGCTGGATCCTACCATGTACCCACCGACGGCCATGTTTGTGTCCGACAAATATCGGAACTACGCGCAACAGGTGCGTGACTTTGACGTCTATCCGGACGACACCTGGATCCTGACGTTCCCGAAGAGTGGCACCACCTGGACGGAGGAGATGGTCTGGCTGATCAATCACGATCTCGATTATAGAACGGCGCGCGACATTCAGCTGAACACAAGATCAACCTTCCTGGAGTATGTGTAAAAAAGTTGTTTTGAAGCGATGTTAAACCATGCCAGTTTTGATTTTGTGTCACATTTTCAGATTCGGAGCAATCGCGGATCGTTATCCGATAAACACGATCGATGTCGCCCGGGACATGAAGCGCCCGAGACAGATTAAATCGCATCTTCAGCTAGCGCTACTACCGCGCCAGCTGTGGACGGTTAAACCAAGGATAGTTTACGTGGCACGCAACCCGAAGGACGTTGCCGTATCGTACTTACACCACTACCGGATGCTAGTAGGCTACGATGGAACGAGAGAAGCATTCTACGATGATTTGCTCAATGATCGGATTACATTCTGCCCGATAGTAGAGCATGTTCTCAATTTTTGGCGGTTAAAAGACGTACCCAACGTGCTGTTTCTTACGTACGAGGGCATGAAGCGCGTAAGTTAGCATATGGCTGAACCGGCTTGAATATGGGCGTGTTTTTTTAAGTTTGAACTTTCCTCTACGCCAGGATCTGAGAGGTCTGCTGCCAACGGTGTGCCGTTTCCTGAACAAATCCTACACCGACGCCCAACTTGACGCGCTGGCGGTGCATCTATCGTTTAACGAAATGAGGAGTAAGCCAACGGAAAGTATTGCTCTCCAAATGCCTCTAACACCCTTCCACGTTCTTGCAGAAAATCCAGCGACGAACAAACATGAAACGGTACGCAATGCCCTGCAGCAAACCAACCGCGAAAGCGAACAGTTTGAGTGAGTGAGAAACTTCGATTCGCAACCATCTCAATTGCATACCCGTAATGAAATGTCGCTGCTTTTCCCTACCATGTTTAGATTCTTGCGCAAAGGAATAGTGGGAGACTACCGCAACGAGATGTCCGCGGAGTACATAGCACGGTTTGACCAGTTTGTCGCGGAACGAACGGCCGGTAGCGATTTCAAGTACGACTACGAGTGAGCAGACGTGCAACTGGAAAAGTGGTCATACAACCCGCCGAGCCAGATATTCTCTGCCAATAGTAGATAGATTCGCGTTCCTATCGCTTTCACTCTCCCCAAGCGGTGTGGTCATTAAACTTGTTCCACTTATCGGTTATGTACCCTTAGGGTCTTGGAGGCCTTGGTCTCTGCGGTCCAAGTGCGAACGTAAGTGAATAAACTATCTGCCGTGGAGATTATGGACAATTTCTTTTACGTTTACGCATTGAATGCTCTCGAACGCAGTTCAGCTTAAACCTTCCGAGGAGAAGCAGCAGCAGCAGTGGCAGCTTCGTCTACGAGATGATACGCTACGAAAAGCTCAACAACGAGTACACCGATCGGATCGATTGTCCCGGGACGGAAAAACACTACCGTCTGACGCGTGCCGTACCGTTCGACGATGGAAACGGGCGTGAGCAGCACGATACCGAACACTGGTGTGTGATGATTGAGAAGTTTTTACCACTGCTCGGTCCGATCCAGCGCCTACCCGTCTACGAGGACGATGTGTGGGTCATCACGTTTCCCAAGTGCGGCACAACCTGGACACAGGAGATGGTGTGGCTGCTGAACAACGGGCTCGACTACGAGCGGGCTGGAAAACTTACGCTCGAGGAGCGTTTTCCTTTCCTGGAGTGAGTGTGGAAAGTCCGGTTTTTCTAATTCGCACAAGACTAACCGCAAGACTTTTTTTCAACTTCCCAACTTTCCGGTGCGCAAGGCTTTCCGGTGCGCTGTCCCTCATGGATGGCGATTCGGTTGGCAGGGTGCAGGATCTACCCCGTCCGCGGCACATCAAATCGCATCTGCCGGTGATGCTGCTGCCGGAAGCAATTCACACCGTGCGACCGAAGATTATCTACGTGTCACGCAACCCGAAGGATGCGGCCACCTCCTTCTACCACCACTACCGCAACATCGTCGGGTACGATGGACCCCGGGAGCACTTTTTCGATGCCTTCCTGAACAACACCCTGATCTACGCACCGTTCGGCGGGCATGTGCGTGCGTACTGGGCGTGGAGCCGGATGCCCGGTACGGATAACTGTCTGTTCATAACGTACGAGCAAATGAAGCGCGATTTGCGCGGCGTTATCGGACGTGTGAGCAAGTTTCTGGGAAAGGAGTACGGTGCGGCCGAGGTGGACGAGCTGGCCAAGCACCTGTCGGTGGAATCGATGAGAAGTACTGCAAATGGAT